>PVJN01009228.1:0-51587 GCA_004026805.1 Lasiurus borealis | reverse complement strand
GTGCAGATCGGCTGGCTGCACACGACCCACCAGTTTACCGCGCCTGGAGCGTCTCATATTTTCCCTTGCCTCAAGGTTATGGAATGAATTAAACTCGTATCTCAAGATATCACTGTATGTATGTATGTGTGTGTGTGTGTGTGTGTGTGTATATATATATATATATATATATATATATATATATATATATATACATATAAATGGCTGTTACGACTGGTTGACCAAAAAAAAAGGTTGACCAATTGCTATGATGCACACTGACCACCAAGGAGCAGATGCTCAATGCAGGAGCTGTCCCCTGCTGGTCAGTGTGCTCCCTCAGTCAACCTCCCATGGCCAGCCAACCTCCTGTGGTCCCCTCCCACCCCACTCTAGCCAGCCCTAATCAGCACCAATCAGCCCCAATCGGGACTGGGTGAGATGGCTCTTATGGGTCTCAATGGTCAGCCAGGCCAAGGGACCCCACCCATGCACATATTCATGCACCAGGCCTCTAGTTTCTTATAACACACACAACAAATTTTTCTGATGTTCATATTTTAAAAATCAAAGGAGGGGAAAAACAAAAATACAACTTGGATTTTTATCAAATTACATGTGAACAAATACAACTAGAAAAAAAAATGCAACTCACAAGAAATTTTAGGTTTATTTATCAACTATTAACCGTGCAAAAGCTGATGAGAAATCTGAAATGTAGTCTTGGGTCACATTTTAAATGTTTTGCTAAAATTTACATAGGTATCTCTGTTAAAATTTGTAGGTCTGAATTGTGTTACTTTAATAATTTAGCCTTTGCTCTAATGTGCTTGAATTCAGTTGACTCGTCTAAGCATCTTTGCAGAGAACTAGTCATTTCTTCATCTGTTCAGATCAGTTATCCAACATAGCTATCTGTTATTCTCTCTCATATTAGACAATCTGAGCCAGTGCTATATTCTCATTGTTCTTGGTATTACCTTTTTATACCATTACGAGAGGCCCGTTGCATGAAAATTCATGCAATAGGCCTTCCTTCCCCTGGCTGCCGGCATTGATTGTTCTCCAGCACCTGAAACCCAGGTCTTTTCTCTGGCTGCAGCAGAGAAGCCAAGCCTCTTCAGTCTTCAGTCATTAGTCTTCAGTCTTCAATCTTCAGTCTTCAGTCATTAGTCTTCAGTCTTCAATCTTCAGTCTTCAGTCTTTGGTCAGGCCGGAGCTTTCAGTCTTCGCTCTGTGCCATCTTTGTTGGGTTAATTTGCATACTCCCTCCTGATTGGCTGGTGGGTGTTACAGAGGTACGGCCAATTTACACCTTCCTCTTTTATTAGTGTAGATTATAGTCACCAGCCTGAGTATATCCTTTGCTGAGGTTAAAAACAATGCAACAAAAAATGTTTATTCCCTTTAAATTGAGTAATTCTGAAATTCAAACATCAACGTTTTAAAATAAGACTTCTACTGGTATTTTACAGTGATTCCTAGTAACCCTGTGAGTTTGGCCTGAAAAATTAATAAAGTTTTTCTTAGGGTTTGCATACATCCAGGTCTTTGTCTCTTTGCCAGGCATTAAATCAGAAAACCTGCAACGATGTTTTCTTGATTGAAAGCTGGCCCTGATAGACTGACTGTTTTATTCATCCTCACCAGTCAACAGTCCCATGTACCTTGCAGTGATGATGTTGTTTAAAGACTGTGGTCTATGTTCCTTTCTAGGGCTTTTTCCCTCGGTATCAACAACACATTTCTCCCAAATCACCTTTTACTATAGTTCTTCTTATGTTACTACATCTACATCTTTTTTAGCAGTTTTTAAAAATATTTTAATTAAATTTATTGGGGTGACATTGTTTAACACTACCAAATCATAACATACATCAATTTCAGAGCCTGTTTGATTAAATGCATTTTATATTTTTCTTTTAAATTCCTTCTATACACAAGAGACCTTACATTTTTTAATCAAATAACCAAACCTCATTACTTTTAGAAAAATGCTCTCAAAGTGAGAAAAGACCTATAAATATTGCAACAAAAATCATATTTACTACCAGTACCTTGTACACTACTACCTACCTAAATCCAAGGCCAAACAGTATATGACTCACAAAAAAATGTGGAATGTAGTTGTTTTACTGTCAATCTAATATAAGTACATAGGCAGAGATGGAAAAAAAAAAACCTTAAAGAAAACAAATTGAGGGTTTGCAAAGAAGTGGTCTTAATCACAAACATTTACACAGAACCTAAGCAAAAGCTCTGGAAATCTAAAGAGACATACATCAATAAATCTAAAGGTATATACATCAATAAATCTAAAGGTACATACATCAATAAATCAAGATAAGCATGCCTACTACGTGTTGGGTAGTTCTCAGGGCTGGAGATGGCATGTCAAAGGAGAATGCAAGCACCTCATCTAGAGTGTGAGCTCTTTGAAGGGACTGATGAAGTCTCTTCCCTCGGGGAATATAATATCCTAGAGGAGGACCTTATGTGTGAAGGAGGAGCTTACTATGCATATGTTCTAATGATTTTAACTTAATGAAAATCCATGGACCATCGAATGTAGGCAGGTATTTTATAATTATGGGGGATAACATCAAAGAATAAAGGCAGGGGCAGCACACCAAGAGGGAGAGGTTGGAGTAATCCTGCACCTGGGTTCATATCATGGACAAAGACTTTCATAATGACCTGTGCCACCCAGAAGTTTACAATCGGAAGGTTAAAGGTCATCTATTGAGTGGAAGGAGGGAGCTAGATAAGCACAGAGAAAAGGTTCTTTATAAGAGGAGCAACTTTCATCAGGACTTTGAAGAATGGTTAATTTCTAAGAAACAGCTATGAGAAGAGAGACTACATCTAATTTTTAAAATAAACCAAAGGCTGATATAGCAAACTGGGCTCAAAATCAGCTGCCATTTTGTGTTTGTCAAAGTCATGTTCAAGGGACTGGTTATTTAAACCGGTTTATATATTAACGCTAGAAGAGATGCCAAAGAAAGTTTTTGTCATTTGTAAAAGTGTACCAGGAAAGAAATAGCATTTCTCATTTATTCTATGAGCACAGCATCCGGGATTTCTAACTTGAAAACTGTGATTTAGTCCCTGGACTAGACTATACTGCAGCTTTCTCCATGATTGTCAATAACTTGCTTAAATGTTTACTTTGATTCTCAATAGATTCAAAAAACCTAAACCCTCATTCTCTACATGATAAAGTTCAGAGAAAAAATAGAGTTAAATAGTTTGGCAACTGCCTACCTTAATATTTTAATATCAAGCCTCTACATGATATCCAAGTGATAAGAAATAGCTTTTTCATAACATAAACATAACTTTTAAAATAACCTCCCAGTATACTCAACAGATTTTATACAAATTGACCATATTCCATATGTACACACAGATACACATCTCTACTCAAAAAAAAAGAAATGAAAAGAAAATGATCATTATGTAGGCCAACTTTGATGAGTTTATTTTGTATTATTTACATTTATCAATTTACTTCGTATTATTTACACTTATCAGCTCTACTAAAGATATATGCTAGCTCTTAGTATTACTCATAGGCAGTTCAAATTTAATAACATAGTACATATAATTACAAGGCTAAAATAAAAACACACAAACATGGTTTTCTCTAAAGCCTTTACTTTCTGCATCAAAATCATGAAGCTCCAAATTACACAATTATCAATTGTCCCTCCCTTCTATTTTCCCCTAATGAGTCAAAGTGTTTAAATATTGTTATTAACTCTCTCCAAGTGTCAATCTACTTATGAAGATATGTTTACCTGGGTACTACTATTGTTTAAATTCTATTTTCAGTCCTCATTTTGGAACTCAAGACCCTATGAGATTTTTTTCACTACCGGGAGTTTCTGAACAAAAAGTAATACACATTTGAAGTGCTGATTTCTTCCTAAATGCTTAAGGGAAAGATGCAAACATACATTTGTCTAGAAGGGGGAGACTTCATTCTTCCATTTCTTTAAAAGTCGTGCAGAAACAGTACTCACATTGGAACTTACTTCCAACATTCTTACGCCTGGGGGCTGCTTTAAATAAGTAGAAAACTGAGAGACATGTGTGAGCATTAGTGGACATATTAAGACCGATCTTCCCCTGTACAGTACCATTTTGCACAGTACCATTTCTGGGAAGAGAGTGCCCTCTATTTTCAGAGAAGCTACCAGGAGAACCCATCACCAGCCACTCCCTGAGAGACCTTCCCTCAGCCCCGTTCTGGGTTCTTTTGTTTCTCAGTCTATAGACTGAGCCATCCAATGTTTGACGTGACAGAAATAAAATCAGCATGTTCTACTAGGAACTTACATAAAATTTTAAAATCTCAAGTAGAAGGAGAGCAAAAGAATACAAAAATGGTCTGTCAACAGATAACGGTGATTACCAGAGGGTAAGAGGGGGGGATGATGAGGTTGAAGCAGATTAAGGGGATTTATAAATATCTGATGATGGAAAGAGACTAGACTTTGGGTGGTGAGCACACAATGCAATACACAGATGGTGTACTGTGGAATTGTACGCTTGAACTCATATAATGTTATTTTCCCATGTCACCACCATAAATGTAATGACCTGTTTTATTTTTTTATTACATTAATTGCGGTGACAATGGTCAACATGAACACCCAGGTTTCAGGTGTAAGTTTCTATGTTACAAGATCTGTACATTGCACCATGAGCCCACCACCCACAGTCAAATCTTCTCCTGTCACCTTATATTAGGATCCTCTTCTTCCCCCATCCCTTCTTCTGGCAACTACCACACTGCTGTTTGTGTTTACAAGTTTCAGTCTTATATCCCACATAGCTTTTTCTGACTGACTTATTTCATTTAGCATAATGTTTTGTTTTGTTTTGTTTTGTTTTGTTTTAAAAAGAACCAGGAATAAAGCTTACACACACACACACACACACACACACACACACACACACAACTTTCCTGCCTAGAAGAACTTCAGAAATTAAAAAAAATTGACTGGTCAGCCACCATAAAGATAACCGGGAGGGAGGGAGATACCCACCCCTAACGGTACTAAGGGAGAATGGTGAAAAACAGAGATCAAAACCATTGCTGGTTTAGATGAGCTTTATACTTCTGAGAGTATAGGTTGCAAAAGTTAATGGCAGTTTTCCAGAACTGGCCAGATTTTCACTTGGGTAAACCCTAAGAAACTCACAGGATACGTGATGCCTTTCCACAAGGGGTTGCCTATTGAAACCCCAAACCAGTCTCATCCAACACGTTTCATTAACACCAAGACTTGCTCACTAGAAGTTTGCAAAGCCTAAAATTCACTGAGAGCAGGGGTCAGCCCGGGCTCCTGGGGAAATCCGAGCCTCCTCTGCCACTGAAGGAATAAGCCTCTTAAAGGAAGACACTCCAGGAGAGCATCTCAGAGAGAAAGCCCATAAAAGTACTGAAGGGCTTCGGGCTCACTATGGCTGTCTACTATGGTTTCTGGTTTCCTAAAAATAGCTCTCAGGGTTCAGATCCCTTTCCCTCTTTGCCCTAAGAAAGCTAAAGACTCTCCAAAGGGAGTGGCCACCTCCCTCTCCCTCTCTGAAACCCGAATAGAACTGTGAGGTCACAGCTTCCCAGCAATAAAAGGCAGCCTCGGCCAGGGTGCCCCCACTCAGGGACTGGAACAGCCCTCATCTCCTCATCTTCGCCGCTGTTTCGCAGCCCAGCAGCTCCATCATGGTGGGTCCTATGAGAAAAGTATTTGTCCTTTGCAGCAGGAAAGAAATGGGGGTTATAATCTTACTAAGAAAAAAAGGCAGACGTAAAACAGAACTGGGGAGATGGCATAGTCAATATGAGTCTTTAGAATGTGCTTTGGGTTTGGGGTGAGGTGGGTTGAGGATAGAAGAGGTCATGTGAGCTATTGTGCCAGCTGGAAAAATAAGACTTAGTCCCCAAAGTAGTACTTTATGATTCATCAACTTTTGCTATATCACATAAAGTTTATTGTATCTAAATTTAGAAAGAAAGAAGAAACTCTGCAACTATAGGAAAATATTACACCTTAAAAAACAACCCAATGATGCCAGTTTCTAAGGCTGGGTAATCTACTTCCGATGCACTAAGTAAAAATGTGGTGGTTAAACAGAAGGATGACTTGTGATGATTCTTTTCAAATACAGTGCATCTGTACTTCTTAAAACAGTGTACCTGGATTAGACCTATTGTCAATACACTCTAGGCTCTTCTCTTATTCCAGGAAGTATTTGACTTGGCCTCGGTGAAACCACTGATTCATTAAAGAGAGATGTTCCCTAACTCTCCTTTGCAATAGCTCTTTATTTATCTTAGACTCCAACATACCCTAAGGCAACCTTCTTTATTCTAAGAAACCTACATGGCTTTCTACAAATCTCAGGACAGACAGCACTCCATTCTGTCAATGCATTTGAAAGAGTACTAGCTGTGTTTTTCTTTCTCCCTCTCGCCACTGCAGTCCTTCAGTGCTGACCAGATTGCTGGTAAGTGAATTGAGCTTTTCTACTTCGGCTGCAGGCAGAACACTGCCTCGTTTTGGAAATACCACTTATCTCCAAGGCATGCGACTGCCTGGCTCTACCTGTTAGTGTCCAAGCTATGCCTGAACTCTGGAAAGTAGGCTGATTTCGAGAGCTTACTTTAAAGATGACTCAGGGAACGAGCTTGGACACACTGTGAAGTCAGGACACTTTGGTCGGTTAAAATATTCTTTGTGGTTAATTTCTCTCTAACAGATCGAGTTCTCTCAGGAACAGCAGGATGGTAAGTTTAAAAGATATTGCTCTTAATATGCGCACATTCCAGAAAGATGGATTTGGAAAGCCAGCTCCCTTCTGGATGAGATTAGCTCTTCCTAATGACCCCCCAGTGGTGCTGCCACTCTAAATAGAAATGCTTTCAATCACTCTCACTTCTCTCAGCACCCCCACAATTATAATTAATGATCAGAGGTTTAAGCAAACAATAAACACTACAAAATAGGCCATGATTTCTAAATATCTCTCTATATCTATCTATCTATCTATCTATAAATCTATAAATATATATATATACATATATATATATATATCCCAAAAAGATGTCGATTTTAGGTGGATAGTTTGTTAATTGGATACTTAGAGATTTTGCAAGTCTGAATTGTTCAATTTGGAAAATAAAATAATTATTATAAAACTGCCAATTGCCAAATCTACAAATCTCAGTGGGCATTATAATGCATTGAGAGAAATAGTGGGTAAAGTAGATATAGAATAAAAGTAAATTCACCAAGAGGGAAGAGTATTTGTCATCAACACTGGGGAAAAACAGTAGATGTCTCCTGATCTGTCTTTAGTGACACAACACAGGTTCTCAGTTGGGGATGAGACCTGTTCAAGGAATCTAAGAATGAATGATAGGATCAAGATCTGGTATTAGTTTAAGTTCATTAGAATTTCTTTCATAAAAACAGTTACTAACTAAAAAACTTAAACTCTTGCGATTAAAGAGAATCAGAATACTTTCCCTAACACTCCCATTTTTTTCTCCTTTCAGTCTTGGAATCCAAGAATCCTGTGCCCTATAAGATCATATTGTTTCGCTAGAAGTGTACTGAGGCATGTTTTATGGAGTGAGAGTGTCACATATTCAAATAAAGTGAGATAGAGACACATCTATAGAAGAGAAGAAAGAAATTAGGTGTATGATAGATAGCTTAGAATATTGGTCATAATAAGTCTCTATATTAGACATGTTATGGTATGTAATATGTAATTATAAATATAGATGATTAATAAAGACCTATTCAAAGACTCAGTTCTCCACCTAAAGAATTTCACAGTTTCCTGTGTTTTAGTGTCTGGACTATCTCATGTTCAAGCATCAGTTCAGGAAAAAGAGAATATGGTGTCGTAGCTGTAGTACAGACACATGTATCCACATCATGGTTGATGATCTCATGTAGAACAATTAGATAACCTAGTGACTCAGAACTCAATATCCTATAAAATTATACTACCAATGACTATTTTTCATTCAAAATAGTTGGTACTTTTACTGTAATTTGTTTGATTTTTTGATACATTTTTAACTAGTGATGCTGCAAAATTTTCAGCTAACTACATCCCAGTCTCTTAAATATCTACTTTACAGGGTCATTTTGAAAGGCAAACAATGGTAGGACCAACCAATAAGAGACTTTAAAACCCTTATAGGGTCAGAAGGGAAATTTAAACCTATTAAACCATTACTGTGAAACCTATTACTTCATGGATGAAATAGGTTTTAGATACAGAGTTTGGTAAGCATTGGTGTGGTGGACTGGTTTTTCTCTTGTGCCAAGAAAACCAGGCTCTACAGCAGCAGTTCTCCACCTGGGAGTTGCGACCCACAGGATGAGAACCGCTAGCAGGGCTGCCTAAGACCATCGGAAAACACAGATATTTACATCACGATTCATAACAGTAGCAAAATTACAATTACGAAGTAGCAACGAAAATAATTTTATGGTTGGGGGTCACCACAACATGAAGAACTATATTAAAGGGTCGCTGCATTAGAAAGGTTGAGAACCACTGCTTTAAACCAACAGAAGGTTTAATGTCAGGAAGATTCTATTACAGCCCATAAAATTCCTATTTCTATATCAAGTATCTGACCAGGGTAATAGTGAGCCCGCTGAGCAATTTGTGCATGGAAGCCTGCAGCCAGTAACAGGAATACTTCAGTCCCTTAGAAAGATGAAACAATATTTGACTAATAACCCTACAGTGCCTCCGGGCATGTTTTCAGATTAGGGAGATGATCTTTAAACGTC
Source organism: Lasiurus borealis (assembly GCA_004026805.1). Lineage (NCBI taxonomy): Eukaryota > Metazoa > Chordata > Mammalia > Chiroptera > Vespertilionidae > Lasiurus > Lasiurus borealis. Next base: position 42,777 of record PVJN01009228.1, on the reverse strand, counting down.
AAATTGCAGAGAATATGAGGGGGAAATTTTAGTGAAGAAGGGAAACATGATCACAGTAGTTGACGGTGAAAATGTCTGGTTCAATCTGAGATTAGTGAATGGAAGAACAGTAAAAGAAAGTATTTTGCTGAGTAATCTATCCAGGAGGTATCTTTTGATCCTGAACAACTAATGGCCTAAAAGAGACTGCTTTCACCTCTTTCACTCACAAACGATTTTTGAGTGTTGTGAGTCTTAACTCCAACAAGCTGCCATCAGTACTTTTGGATTCCCCAGGAAATACATTTAGTTAAATTTAGAAGGTTTTATTAAAGTGTCTTTACGGGACTCTAATTCATAGTGGTACCTCTTTCTGTCTTTTTGGTGCACATGCCTTAATTCTTTTTTAATGTAATTCTGAAAGGCAAAACCATTCTATTAAAGGAGAATGACAAGACTTAGGAAAAGTAAGGAATATAGTGATAATGATTTTAAAAATTCACTTTAAGAATATGTACTTATTCATACACACACATACACACACACACGAATACAAGTAAAATAAAAATCTGAATAGAATTGGTGATGTCTATCAATGTGAATAACCTGATATCAATAGTATACAATAACTTTGTAGAATGTTATTATTGGGGAAAACTAGACAGAGTATTTATGACATCTGTACTTTTTCTCAAAAGTGCATGTGAATTTGCCATTATCCCCATAAAATTTTCATTAGGAAATATGTACTGAATGCTAACATAGCAACATGTTGTCATATGTATGATCTGAAAAAAGAATAGATTGCCATAGCAACAGACCCAAACACATATTCCTCCCAGGAGCCTATTATAGTCACGCATTGATGTGGTTAAATTACCACTTATTTGTTTCACCCTTCTAAATTTTTTTCTGAAAAAAATGTGAAGTTATACTCCTAAAGAGAACTGGTTAAGGGGAGTACATATCTAGGAAATTTGTAACTCAAAGGGAGGTTTTTTCCATGTAATTTGAGAAGTTTGTGTTAATCTCATAAACACAACTCCATTTGAAAATTTGTTTTCTTGAAATGTTATTAATATTAATTATATGAGAAGTTATATAAGGAATTGTTAAAGCCTCAGAATTCCTTAACCCAGTGGTTGGCAAACTGCGGCTCACGAGCCACATTCGGCTCTTTGGCCCCTTGAGTGTGGCTCTTCCACAAAATATCACATGCGGGTGCACACATCCAATGGGATTGAAACTTGATGGCCCATGCGCTGAAGTCGGATTCGGCTCTCAAAAGAAATTTCAATTGTTGTACTATTGATATTTGGCTCTGTTGACTAATGAGTTTGCTGACCACTGCCTTAACCCATTCCTGCTTCCCACGCAGATGAAAAATATACGAACAAGTATGATTAGAGGCTCTAATTTCCATATCTGATTAAAATAACAACATATGACTTGAAATTGCCCCCAAGTGGAAGGGCTTGTCTGTGATTGTCTGAACCAGGAAAAGGGAGAATCTAGCAATCACAACGCCAGTGGTTGGAAATACTTGTAAAATAGCGGAGAGTTTGACCTGGATCTTTGATGAAATTAGGGTGAACTTACAGGTCTGAAGTAGAAAAGAAAAAAAAAGCCCCCTAATGCTTCTTGCTTCTTACAGATTTCAAGGAGGCCTTCCTCCTGTTTGACAGGACAGGTGATAGCAAAATCACCTTAAGCCAGGTTGGCGATGTCCTCCGTGCTCTGGGCACAAATCCCACCAATGCAGAGGTCAAGAAGGTGCTGGGAAATCCCACCAATGAAGGTAAACCCCATGTTTTCCCATTAAACTGTGTGTGTGTGTGTGTGAGTGTGTGTGTGTGTTTCAGAGTAAGAGAGATTTATTAAGAAGTTTCGCAGAATAGGACTTAATGGGCTTTTGATGGTAAGTGTGCCACTTGGCTAGAGTCAGTATTTTCCCTCATAAAGTAAGTTAACCTTCCTTTGAGAATTTGCAAGCTTGATAAAATTTCATGCTAATGCGAGGAAATAATATTTAATGCTAACATCATTATCGTCATCTTATCTTAATGCTCATAATTTAAAGGTTAATGAAATGAAATAAAACCCAAATCTACACATTTTTTTTCAACCCTTCCAAGGCAAAATTACATTTTGACGAAGATGTTAACTATGACTAAAACATAATGCACTTTGCAAACAACTCCCAAGTAAATTATAATAGTACAAGCCGAGAGGATATCTCTCTGCTATGATAAAAGCTGGAGAAATGAAATCAATGTTTTCAGGAGGCAGAAAATACCTGCTGCCAAGACTGGTTTGGCTCAGTGGATAGAGCATCGGCTTGCAGACTGAAAGGTCCCAGGTTCGATTCCAGTCGGGGGCATGTACCTTGCTTGCAGGCACATCTCCACTGTGGGGCGTGCAGGAGGCGGCTGAACAATGTCTCTCTCTCATCGATGTTTCTGACTTTCTCTCTCTCTCCCTTCCTCTCTGTAAAAAAAATCAATAAAATATATTTAAAAAAAAAAAAGAAAGAAAAGAAAATCCCTGCTGACTTTGCCCTATGGCCTGTCTTTTGACACCCTGCTTCTGTAAATCTCTTAAAGGAAACTCAGTCCCCTTAATTAAGAAAAACAGGATGACATCTTAATAAGAGTTTGTTTTTTTTTATGTCCAGAGAATTACAGAGAATCTAAGCCAAACCTGCACTTAGTTGCCCGAGTTAAATCATGGGACCAAAGTCAATGACATACATGAGTGGCAAAATTGCAGAACTCATTTGCTCAACACAGAAACCCAGGCTTCAATCTAGAACAAGAAAAAAAATTGAATCCCAAAGGTTCATGGCAAAATAGAATAGTCTATTGGGAAACAAACACACAAACAACAACAACAAGACCAAATTGGTGTTTTTTCAAGTAGACATGTGGGCTGTTTATCTTTGCCATAGGAAAAAAAATGAAAACAAATTATTTTTTCTTTGATAATTAAAATGACAATTTTCTTATGTTGCAAAAGAAGAAACAAATACTTACTTCAAGAAAGCCTAACTCTAAATCAGTCTGCTGGAATATTCATCACAGTTCATTTTCTTTGGAGGAAAATTTCCAGGTAAATCACACCAAATAATAGCCGAGACAGTGAGATAAAGTCAAAGAATAGTAAATCAAATCTTCTTTCTTAAGGGCCACTTCTAACTTATCAAACATCTATCTTTAATAGAATTATTAAGTAAATATTCATTTATTCAGCATTTCAATTCAATCTTTTTACTATTACTCTATTTTACTAGACTTGTATCCTATGAGGAAAGACTAGTAAAAGGGAATTTTGATTTTGGAGGTACATAACTCTATGCACCGCATACATCTGGATAGTCTATTTTATATTTACTGTGAATATGATTCACCTTGTCAAAAATTACTAAAGACTGTCCTATCATCTGCAGGCCTCTAAACTATAAAAAAGTCAGAAGATCACCAAACATTTGACACATTCTTTCCTCATAAGCTTCTTTTTAAAATTAGCTAAGATTTAAAGAAATTGAAGGCCCTGCAAAAGCTCAGAACAAAGCTGGACTCTATATTAAATTTCAGTTAACTTTTACTATATTTACATGCTAATGGGTTTATTGTATCAGTATAATTTTATATAGCTTCCCTGGTATTTATAAAAAATATTAAATTAAGCCTGGCCAATGTGGGTCAGCGGTTGAGCATTGACCTACAAACCAGGAGGTCTCAGTTCGATTCCTGGTCAAAGTACATGCTTGGGTTGTGGGCTCGGTCCCCAGTAGGGGGTCAGGGGAGGAGGCATGCTGGAGTCAGCCGATCAATAATTCTCTCTCATCAATGTTTTATCTCTCCCTTCCTCTCCCGTCCTCTCTGAAATTCATAAAAATATATTTTAAAAAATATTAAATTGACAATACTAGTAAATAGCAGCTAACATTGAGTACTCACTCAGTTGTCCCAGGTATTGTAACAAACTTGGCTTGTGTCATTTCATTTAATTCTCATACTCACGCTATGAAATATCTTTTTTTTAATATATTTTATTGATTTTTTACAGAGAGGAAGGGAGAGGGACAGAGAGTTAGAAACATCAATGAGAGAGAAACACCAATCAGCTGCCTCCTGCACACCTCCTACTGCGGATGTGCCCGCAACTAAGGTACATGCCCTTGACCAGAATCGAACCTGGGACCTTTCAGTCCGCAGGCTGATGCTCTATCCACTGAACAAAACTGGTTTCAGCAAAATATCTTTATTTTAGAGACGAAGTTGCTGAGACACAAATTGGTTCATCAACTTGTCCATAATCACATAGCTGTAAACAGTAGATTGGAGATAAAAGTTCAAGGACAAGGACTCTAGAACTCAGGCTACTATTACCAAATTTTTCTCATCAGCAACTTACCAATTGAAATTTACACTATATGAAGATTTTTCAGATCACCTAGAATAAACTTTCAATTTGAGACTCAGGGATGGCGTTTTATGTTTGCTAACACTCTCCAAATTGCAATTTCTTCCAGAGATGAATGTCAAGAAAATTGAGTTTGAACAATTTCTTCCCATGATGCAAGCTATTTCTAACAACAAGGAGCAGGGTACTTATGAAGACTTCGTTGAGGGTCTGCGTGTCTTTGACAAGGAAGGCAATGGCACAGTCATGGGTGCTGAACTCCGTCACGTTCTAGCCACACTGGGTAAGGAAATTTGTGTTAGTGGAATTAGTAGGACAGACCGTATAAGAAGGAGTATGACTTGTGGGAATCATATTATTACCAAGGTAGTTAAGGGAAAAGACTACAAAGGAAAAATGTAAAAGAACAGTCAAAAGTTAACAACCATTTCAATTGACTACAGTGTCAATGAGTGAGTTTGGGGAAAATGGTAACTTAAATTACTGGTAATGAATAGTAAAACCCTGTAGTTCTCAGAGGATATAGTTCGGATATTCATGTATAATGTGTACTTAATTCATTCACTCAAAAACGTTTATTGACAACCTACTAAGTGGGAGAGGAATAGGAAGGGCTTAGTTCTTACCAAGAACTCAATCACAAGTGTCCAGGAGTTCCAAACTAATCACTTATGGTGGAATTTTTAAAATATTCCCTGACCTTCTTTCTCAACAAAGAGTTTTGCTTCATCAGGTGAAAAGATGAGAGAGGAAGAAGTGGAAACACTGTTGAAAGATCAAGAAGACTCCAATGGATGCATCAACTATGAAGGTAAAATATGATGTGCTCTGGTAGTTACTGCATCTCTTAAATGATTAGATTGATTATGGACTCCTTTTGAGTTTAAAATAATTTCCTTTTCTTCACCTCCCTTATTGAACATACAGATGCTACTTATTATCAGTGAACTATATAATAACAATAACTCTTAAAAGATATCTTATGAAGATTTGAATTATATATATATGTGTGTGATTTATTTCAGTGGGTTTTAGCACTCTTGTATATTGTTATACAGCTTAAAATATGTTTTCATGTGTACTTTTTCTTATTAGACCTTTATCACATCTCTTTAATATAGACAGGGTTGTGTTAGAAGAAAATTTATTAGAATATTAAAGTTGAAGAGATCTTAAAATCCTTTCTAGAAAGCAATATGAAAATGAGGAAATTGAGGCCAAAGAGGTTTAGTTATTAGTGAATGTCACCTCATTAATGATAGGCGTGGTATTATATGAAAGTCCTTTCATAGTGACCAATTAGCTATTTCCTGCTACCAATCTACAGCAGCTTCACCCAGAGGATCTGAAAAGCAACACACTACACAAAATAAGGATGCAAAACAAAGTTGCATGATATAACATATAAATTAAAATTTTCCAATAAAATTGAGAAACTTATCTATTCCCTTATAAGGCTAATCTAGTCACATTTCAATAAAGCTTTGTTAATAGATTTTTTTTATTTTAGAGAGGAAGGGAGAGAGAGAGAGATAGAAACATCAGTGCTGAGAGAGAATCATTGATTGGCTACCTCCTGCATGTCCCCTACTCGGGATCCAGACTGAAACCTGGGCATGTGCCCTGACCAGAACTCAACCACCAAGCCACACTGGCAGGGCTATTGCTAGATATCATGTAAATTTAGACTTGTGAAGTCTGATGACTGGAATAAAAGTGAATAAAGAAAAGCAGAGAGAAGAGGGGAAAAAAGAAAAAGGAAGAAAGAGAGAGAGAAGAGGACAGGAGAAAAGAAAAATACTTAGCCAAGAATTGCTTCACTGACAATCTTGATTAAACTTTATTTCTTTTCCATAAACAATGTTTTAAATTTGGTTATTACCATAAGTATCCTATCTAATAAGAGAGTAATATGCAAATTAACCACCACTTCACTACGCCCACCAGCCAATCAGGAGCAAGTATGTAAATTAACCCCAACCAAGATGGCTATGGCCAAGGAGTGAGCAGGAGGCTTGGATTTCCCCGGTAATGGAGGAAGCCAAGCTTTCTGCACACCGTGGCCAGCTCAGTCCTCCAGTCAAAGCTACAAAGTTTCAATTATAGAAGATAAATAAATCCCAACAAAAATGGCAGCAGCCATGGAACTAGAGAAAGCAGGAAGCTTGAGTTGCCCCTGGTGATGGAGGACACCAAGCTTCCTGTACACCCTGGCTGGCTGTGGACTCCACTCAAGGCTACAAAGTTTTAATTATAGAAGATAAATAAATCTTAGATACCAGGGCCTCCGCTTGGGTTGCCGGGTGGTGTGGCCAGCCTGAAAACCATCACAGGCCCCTTGCCCAGACCACCCCATGTCCCAAGAGAATCCCCACCCTTATCTGGGCACCCTTCAGGCCAAACCAGCTGGCCCCCATGCACTTATCTATCTAATAAAAGAGTAATATGCAAATTGACCAGCACTCAAACACACAAGATGGCTGCCCCCATGTGGTCAAAGATGGCTGCCCCCATGTGGACACAAGATGGCCACCATAAGATGGCCAGCAGGAGACGGTAGTTGGGATGAACCAGGCCTATAAGAGAGGGCAGTTGTGGGCAATCAGGCCAGCATAGGAGAGCAGTCGGGAAAGACCAAGCCTGTAAGGGGAGGGCAGTTGGGGGTGATCAAGCAGGGGAGGTAATTAGGGCTGATCAGACCAGAGGGAAGTTGGGGACAACTGGACCTGCAGGGAAGAGCAGTTGTGGGGGGAACACAGGCCTGTAGGGGAGGGTAGTTAGGGGCAAACAGGCTGGCAGGGGAGCAGTTAGGCATCAATCAGGCTGGCAGGGAAGTGGTAGGGGGTGATCAGGCTGTCAGGCAAGTGAGCAGTTGGGAGCCAGCAGTCCTGGATTGTGAGAGGGATGTCTAACTGCCTGTTTAGGTCTGATCCTACCAGTATGAAGCCTAAATGAGCATTATAACATCCCTTGAGGGGTCCCAGACTGAAGAGAGTGCAGGCTAGGCTGAGGGACACCCCCCTCCTGTGCATGAATTTTGTGCACCAGGCCTCTAGGATTACATAAAAGTAGAATCAGTCAATAAATACTGTTTGGACAAGTAGATAGTAACCTAGAAAATTAAATCAGATCTGTACCTTATACCATAATAAACTTCAAATGGGTCAAGCATTTAAATGTAAAAGCAAAAAGTATAAAAGCCACAGAAGAAATATTTTATAACTTTTGGAATTGGAAGACCTCTCTAATACTTATATAAAACCCAGAAGGCACTTTAAATTTTGACAAATTCAACCACATAATGTTTTATAATTTATATGGAAAAGGCCACCAGGAGCAGAGTTAAAAAACAAACAGCAGAGAAAAAAAATTTTTTTGCAATCAGTATTGCTAAGAGCTTATTTTCCTAATTAAAAACAATTATAGATTTATGGAGACCACAACCTAATAAAAAATTAATATATACATGAACAGACACTTCATAGAAAAGAAAAAATATATATATACAAATATAGTATAATATGCTAAACTTCATTAATAACATGAAAAATGAAGATAGATACTACACTGAAATACCATTTTTAAATAAGCTGATTGCTGAAGATTAAGTTTGACCAAGCTTTGGGGTGAGAAGAATGTGTGGAAAAAGCTGATCTTATGCATTCCTGCTGAGAATGTAAATCATTTAAATCCTTGTATGGTGATGGGGTACTAGCACTTCTAATAATCTACTTCAAGGAATGTAGACATTCTTGGAGTCAAGTGAAATGAGTGATACATGGTTATTTATATACTAGAGGCCTGGTTCACAAAATTCGTGCATGGGGTGGGGGATGGGTGTCCCTCAGTCCAGCCTGTACCCTCTCCAATCAGAAATTCCTCTCATAATCCAAGACTGCTGGCTCCCAACCACTCACCTGCCTGCCTGCCAGTCTGATTTCCCCTAACCACTTCTGCCTGCCAGCCTGATCACCCCCTAACCACTCCCCTGCCAGCTTGATCAGTACCTAACTGCTCCCCTGCTAGCCCGATTGCCCCTAACTTCCCTCCCCTGCTGACCTGGTCACCCCTAACTGCCCTCCCTTGCCAGCCTGGTCATCCCTAACTGCCCTCCCCTGCTGGTTCAGTCACCCCTAACTTCCTTTCCTTGCCAGCCTGATTTCCCTTAACTGCCCTCTCCTGCTAACCTGATTCCCCTCCCTTACCAGCCTGGTCACCCCCTAACCACTCTCCTGCCGGCCTAATCAATACCTAACTGCTCCCCTGCCAGCCTGATTGCTCCTAACTGCCCTCCCTTACTGGCCTGGTCACCTCTAACTGCCCTCCCCTGCCGACCTGGTTGCCCCTAATTGCCCTCCCCTGCTGGCCATCTTGTGTCCACATGAGGACAGCCATCTTGTGTGTCAGAGTGATGGTCAATTTGCATATTTCCTCTTAATTAGATAGGATATTTGAAAAACTTAATGTTCATTAATGTAGGACATATTAAATAAATTCCAGTACATCAACACAATGAAATATCCTACAGCCCTAAAAAATAATGACATTCTTGTTTACAGTTCTGGTAATGTCTCCAATATTCTGGGTATATTACTAAGTGAGAAAAATAAGTACAAAAAAATTTGCAGAGTATGCCATCATTCCTGTAAAAAAAAAAAAAAATTAACATATATTTGCCCTACCTTGTTTGACTCAGTGAATGGAGCATTGGCCTATGATCTGAAAAGTCCCAGGTTTAATATTGGTCAAGGGCTCATACCCAGGTTGCAGACTCAGTCGCCACTGGGAACATGCAGGAGGCAGCCAATCAGTGATTCTCTCTCATCACTGATGTTTCTATCTCTCTTTTCCTCTCTGAAATCAATAAAAATGTATATTTTAAAAAGAAGCATATATTTGTATTCTCTTATATGCATTTAATAGCTCTATGAACTTAGCTATAAAGGAGAAACTAAATATCTGGGAGACAGTGGTGAGAAACTTTTTTTGTTATAACCTCTTCCATACTTTAAAGAAGAAATATTTAACCATGTGAATGTGCCCCTTACTCAAAAATTAAATTTATAAAATCAGGGAAAAGGCCATAAATCTAGTTATATGTATAGCAGGCTGTGAAGAGCATAAAAAATAAGCTCCAGTGTTATAGCTAAGATTAATTAGGATTTAAAACCTTTTTATTAAATTTGACTGTTTTCTAATTCTAAACTGTCTGTATTGTGCCTACAGCTTTTGTCAAGCACATCATGTCTATCTAAATGGAGCTCTCAAGGTATATATATATTTCCTCTTTACTATTAAGACTTCCTTGATTTTATTTTTTATTTTCTTTAACTGTTTCACTTTCTAGTCTGTCGATATAACTAGTATTATTTCTTCAAAGTTATTTATATGAACCAGAAAATTTCAACTCCTTAAAATGGGTTATTTAGAAATAGATCATTTTGTAAAAGTTTATAAGGAAAAACTTCAGAAGTTTAATATATAAATCCTATCTTGGTACTTATAAGTATTCAATGAAGAATCACAATCCAGAGTAGTTAATTAATTTAATTGGAACATAACACTAATAAAAGTATGGGCCTAAGTTTTCGGGATAACATGTAGTTTTTAACAATTACCACTCTAGAAAACCATGTTATCACAGTCAAAGGTAAGTACTTGCAACCAGGTTCTTACAACGAGGAAATACAGTGATACCTTGAGATTCGAGTTTAATTCGTTCCGTAACCTTGAGACGTGGGAAACTATGAGACGCTCGAGTCTCGGTAAACTGGTGGGTCATGTGCAGCCGGCCGATCCACGCTATTACTCCTATCTCAAATGTTGCTCGTATTTCAAAGCAAAAATCGCTCGCTCGACTGCTTGTATCTCAAAAATCTCGTATGTTAGGGCACTCGTATCTCGAGATACCACTGTAGTTTACCTTGGAAGTGTTGGCTTGCTTTGTGCCTTTTCTTCTTTGCACTTCACATTAAAATAAAAATCTAACTCATTTCCCCTTTTCTTTACAGATCAGGCATTGTGTAGGAAGACTGGCTGGAAACTTATTTATAAAACCCAGGTCCAGACCTGTTTACCATCATTCAGAAAAACACAACAATGTAGATCATTCTAGACTGAGGACTCCCTGAATTTTTTTATATCTACAATTCTCTCTGAATTGCAGTCATGTAACACAAACCAAGTGTCTCCTGCTCTAGACAAGGATAAAGAACTGACAATCTCAAACCCAAGCACCACTCTTTATTTTCTACATCCTTAAATGAAAAGAGCAATAAATAATTTTGTTCAGTCTGGAATATTCAACTTGCATTGTGCTTTTATCTTCTTAGAGAAAATAATTTTTAAACCCTCAATTCTGTTGTTAATGTATAGAATATTGATGAATTAAAAGAACAAATCAGCATAGTCTATTTAGAAAATAACAGAATGAATAGTATTGATAATCACATATTATTGAAAAAGTGAAATGGAGCCCTAGCTGGTTTGGATTGAGGGTTTTGGCTTGTGGACTCAAGGGTCCTGGGTTCAATTTTGGTCAAGGGCACATGCCCTGGTTGTGGGCTCAATCCCCAGTAGGGGGCATGCAGGACGCAGCCAATCAATGATTCTCATCATTGATGTTTCTCTCTCTCTCTCTCCCTTTCTCTCTGAAATCAATTAAAAAAATATTTAAAGGAAGGAAGGGAGGGAGGGAGGGAGGGAGGGGGGAAGAAGGGAGGGAGGGAGGGAGGACTGAAGAAATTCAGAGGATCAGAGATGTTTTAATATAAACTACCCAAGCAATTCAAGATGAAAGCAGGCTTCCTCAGTTGCATGTAAATCATTGTATTCATGGTTTGGACTATTTCACTTCTAGTGATAATCTGTTCCATTAGAAAGTTTAATAAGCCCTAATCCTTCTCACTGAATGGTTCAAGGATAATATCTAAGATGACCTTTCAGCTGTCACTTAAAAAACTTATCTGGGATGAGACTGTTATTCAAGAACATATCTATTAATATTCTGTCTCCTGCTGTGCTCCCTTCTATTTCACACGCCTGTGTCCCCAGGCCTTGGTTCCATCTTTTAATACATCTCTTAAATGGTCAAATAACTCATAGAAAAATTCAAAGCGTAAACTTACTTTATCATATCCTAATGCTATCCCATGTCACTTTTCTTCAGAACAAAGGCAGAATTTGCAAATTGACATGTATTTAGAAGAGATGCAGAGATAAATAGTTCTCCCACTCTCTCAAAAGTTATTAGAAATCTATGGGATTATAAAATCTCTGAAAAGTACCTGCCTGCCTAGACATTTTTGGAAGCTGACACAACTTTTTCCTGATGTTGGGCGCTTCGTGTCCACATGCTCCTCCTAGCAGAGGTCTCTCGGATTCCAATAGACAACGGCTCACCTCTGACTTGGGCTTTTGTAGCCAAGACGATGTGGGGACCTTACAATCAGTCAGAAGGAAAATACATAATGGCCTCAAGACTGAGTTAGCCTCAGACCGGGAACTGGAAATTCCACACAGCACCATGCAGCAGAACCTGCAGTAAAAATGGAAACCTGTATCTGCATTGTTCTATGGGGCAACCACTACCCACGTGGAGCTACGGAGCACTTGAACTGTGTCTAGTGTGACCGTGGAATTGAATGTTTAGTTGTATCTCATTTTAATTCATTTAAATAGACACACGTGGTTCCTGACAGCCATACTGAGCAATGCAGGTTCCAATACATAGGGCAATCAGAATGTTTTTATTTTTACTTATAAATGTCACCATCTAGAGAAGTTGACTGGTACAAAGAGTCCAATCGTGGAAGGCTATTTTTTTTTTTAATATGTAGTTAAATTTCCTATCATTTTATACTCCTTCAGCATCTTTCACTTAGAAAAAAATGTGACCAAGTTTTTGTCTCAAGCTTCATATTCAATATTTTTCCCGCAAGACCTTATAAAACTGCTTTAGCTCCCCTGGGATCACATCTAGTACGCTGTCATGGGACCTAACCTTATTAAATTACCGTGTGTGAAGTGCCCATAACTCAAGCAGCAGCAGGTGCAAGACAGAGTAGCGGGTGAAAGAATGACAGTAATTTTTAACATCTCCACCAGCTGGCGAAAATGACAGGTGCTTAATTCCTCAGTCCTTAAAAATAACTTCTGAAAAGCCTCTACTGCATAAGCAAATATTTTTAAAAATTTCTTAACTATCTTCAAGTTACTTCCTGACCAAAAAATAACCAAAGCATTATTTTTGCCTCAATGTATACTTGAAAGTTCTGTCACAGGAACTTAGTTTATTCTCTACTATGAAAAAAAAAATAGATGATTATTAAGTTGGCCACACTTTTAATTTATCGGTAGTTACTGAATTACTGGGGTATTCAGGACCCCAGAATTCCTTGCCCAAATGACCTTACTCTCTCTTTCAGGACCTGTGGTATTCTTCCTAAGTCCATTCTCCTATGGCGAGGCTGTCACAAGTGTGTGCAAACCAAAGACCAAGGGATGGCCAAAGCCAATTTGCACCTTGTTTGGTTGAGTTAACCACAAGGCCCTGGAGCTGGGGGTTGAGAGCAGACCACTTCTGACACCAAGGAGTCCAGAATTCCAACCTGGCCTTTCAGGTTATCAAGAGGCTGTATGTATTTGTCAAGGAAATACCAGAGTATAATATTATGTTAATGGTTTGTTGGTTTGATAACTTTTAAATACTTAAATTTATGGCAAGTGAACTTCTAATTGAACTCCAGGCCTGCAAACAGAGAGGTGGATCTGTTGAGAAGGGAGAAAGCTCAGACTTTTCAGGGACAGATATTCAGTTTGCCAAGAAATACAGTGGTACCTCAAGATACGAGTTTAATTCGTTCCGTAACCTTGAGGGGTGGGAAACTATGAAACGCTCCAGTCGAGGTAAACTGGTGGGTCATGTGCAGCCGGCCGATCCGAGAGATTACTCGTATCTCAAATGTTGCTCGTATTTCAAAGCAAAAATCGCTCGCAACGGCTCATATCTCAAAAATCTCGTATGTTAGGGCACTCGTATCTCGAGGTACCATTGTATTAGAAATGCTCCTACTCTGTTTAAACTTTTTTTAAAAATCATATTTAAATTTCTTTGCCAGTAATCATGGAGGTGACAGAGAATTAATTAGAGTAGCAAATAGGTTAGCATCTTCTTTCTATCCTTGAAAAGACAAATAAGATTATCCTTTCCTTTGTCTTCCTCCAACCTGCACAGAAGGAAAATCAACTCATAACATTCATGGTGTAGGGTGAAAATAAGTACAATGCTATTAGCGTTGTAGCAGATAATCAATAATGCCAGGTGGTACAATAAAAAAAAAAGTAAAAATAAAAGTAGTAAGTAAAAATATATTTAGAGAAAGGATATTTATACTTTTAAAATTATATATTAAAGATTCAAACCATAGTATGTATAAAAGGGTGTGTAGTGGGAATCATTTGATGGCAACTGGAGAAGTTCAATTTGAACTATAATTCAGAAAAAATCCCCCAATGACAAACATATATTTAATCTTGTTTACTTTTCTATTGTCATCAGTTGGACTTTCAGGAAAATCAGTGCATGCCTTAAAGGCCAGGTTCTTTAGTGTCCCGACCCTCGGGTTAAGTCAACGAGGACCCTAGAGGGGGAGTGGGGATGAAAGGAACAAGAGACACAAGGGATGGAGACAAGACAAAGTTCTGATCAAGTCTCGTTTATGCAACAGGAGTTCGGGGTATTTATAGGGAGAAGGAGGAATGAGGCCTAGCCCTTAAGGTGAAACACCTGGCCTAGCCCTTAAGGCAAAACCCCTGGCCTAGCCCTTAAGGCGAAACACCTGACTTACGGGAAAGAGATAGGGTTTGGGGTAATTGAAACCTAGCCCGAGGTTAGTGCTAACGTGGCTGGAGCTTACTACAAAATGGCTGTCAAGCACAAGTTTCCCACACTTTAGAGTCGGGCTTAGGTTTGAACCCCATGCTACCACTTCTGACCTCTAAGACCATGGGGCTTTTCCTTGTCTTTGCAAGTCACAGGTTTATCTACTACAAAATGGAATTCAAAAGGGTTGTTTTATGAATCAAAGTAAATTAAGAATGTGAATTATTTGGTATGCAGCAAGCACTCAAATATTTTCTTCCCAATTGTTTGAGTACTATCTTCTGGCTTTACTAGAAGTAATAATAACTCACCTACAGTTCAAAGATTATGAAGACACACAAAACTTGTTAGGAACTTTTTCTCCTGGCATTTCTCCTTAATTACTCTTTTTCCCAATCATACTTAATGATGAGTGGGTAAGAGTGCAGACTTGAATTTTAATGTCTTCTGTCACATCCTAGATGGGTAGCTTTGATTATACCATACTTAAAATAGAATATTTACAAAGCCCTGTTATGAAAATTAAATGACAAAACATAGATAAAGTGCCTAAATAAGGACAATTTACCATAGGGGTTAAACATACAAAATAGTGGCTATTCTAATCATTTCTTGAAGTTACTATAAAAGTTCCTATTCAAAAAATTATTTTACATCTTGCAAGACTTTGCTCAGGTACCACTTCCATTGACTTCCTCATTTCATCCATTCACGACCACCCATCATTGAGTGCCTATAGCACCTTATACCTATTATCATGTTTATGATACAGCATTATTATTTATTTGTATCCCAAGATACCTATATCCCCAGATCCTAGAATGGTACCTGACTCATGGATGGCACTTAACAAATATTATTTAAAGCATGAATGAATGTATGAATGAAACTGTTCCTATGTCTTCTGTCCCCTTAACTTTGAAGGTAAGAAACATGTCCAGTGTTTAGATGAGTAATAAAATCCAATAGGTCCTCAATAGAAACTTAGTGAATGTATTCATGAATTAATGGACACAAGAATGTGCTGATGAGTGAAAATTCCTACATTAGTAGTAAGAGGAACCCATGATTTTGGAAAGACAAGGATAAAGCTATTTTTGTTAGTGGTACTTTGCAAGAAGGTTCCGTGTTTCATTTATTTCAGTAACTATCGATAAATAATTTTGTTCCTGTTCTGTTGGTTTCTTTGCTGAGCTTTTCCCCTCATAATGTGATGTGTGCACTATCCAAGATGAAGTTAAAGTGTAAGAGCGCTTCCACGTAAAACTACTTGGTTTGCCTTCTGCATTGGTGGTCAGGAAGCTCGGAACAAATTTAATGTATTTCACAATTCTCCCCATACGATTATTTTGTTCTTTTTTATATCTTTTTTTTTTTAACCTCAATCATTACCTTTACGTTAACTGCCCTGTTGAAATGCTTTTACTGTCAGCCATATCAAGTCTGCTTGGAAAACTTGGTCATATAAACTCTAATAACCATATTGATAAACTTCATGGTTTCATCTTTTCAGATATAAACTTTATTTACTACCCATGAAAATCAACTTCCTGGATCAAATAAAGAAGGTGATAAAATGGTTCATAAGGTTTCTGGACATCAAGCATTTTCTACCAAATAATATTTCAATGAGCAATGTGTAACTAAATCAGAAACAGACTTAATATCCCTTGAAGTTCACATGGCTTTAGACTAAGAGTTATCATATATTATTTGCTAAGTTTGCTAAATCTAGAGAAAAAATAAAATTAGGTAAGGTTTTCTAAATAAACAAAATTCTAATTTATTTCTGTTCCAACTGTAAAAAATCAAAATTGAGAAGTGTCATAATACTATAGTAGAAAATATAAGACCTTCCCTTGGAGTAATAATAATAAAATGGACTCTCATTGTGGATTTCCTTACTGTAGAGACCAAACTGAGAGTTGAAAATCCCTTCATAATAACATATGCTGCTCTTTATAAACTGAGTTGTGTAGAACAAGAAGCAATTACAACACTGAAGACATTTTTTTTCCAAATGGCAATCTCTTGATTCTTAAAAAGAGACAAATTAACTATTTATTTCACATATATTTTTCTCTTAGAAAAAGAATCAAAGATTGATGGTTGCCAGAGAGGAGGAAAAAGTGAAAATAGGTGAAGGAGGTTGAGAGGTAGAAACTTCCAGTTACAAAATAAATAAAGTTTTGGGATTTGATGTACAAAAATAATAATGAGTGCTAGGATGTAATATGCAACATGATGACTGCTGTATGATATATAGGAAAGTTGTTAAGAGAGTGGATCCTGCCCAGCCCGTATCTCAATGGTTGAGTGTCGACCTATGAACCAGGAAGTCACAGTTCACTTCCGGGTCAGAGCACATGCTTAAGTTTTGGGCTCAATCCCCAGTGTGGAGCATGCAGTAGGTAGCCAATCAGTGATTCTCTCTCATCATTGACTTTTCTATCTCTCCTTCTCCCTTCCTCTCTAAAGTCAATAAAAATATATTATTTAATAAAAGAGAGAATCCTAGGAGTTCCCATCACAAAGAGAAATGTTTTTTTGTTTTCTTTTCATTGCATCTATATGGGATGATGGACATTAATTAAATCTACTGTGGTAAGCAATTCACAACATACATAAATCAAACCTTCCGGCTCTATGCCTTAAAATGATACAGTGACGCATGTCAATTATTTTTCTCACCAAAACTAAAAACAAATCTCTCTCAGAATTAGGAAAAGTCCTGGACAGTGGATTTTTTTTTCCAATTTCATAACATTGTAAAACCTGAAACTGGTTGTTGTTTTTTTCTCTTTGCCATGATCTGTTGGACACAACTGCAACCCACCTCTGGCTTCTGTGCAGGAAGGACTCCATGACATGAGTTTCTATGTCTGAATCTTTGAGGTTCGACTTTTGTATAGCTCATTCCTTTGAACACTATTTAGCACTGCTCAGCCATTCTTCAACTACTTCTCATCTGCTAAATTAACCTCTTTTTTTTCTTACCTCCAGTCAAGTGGCCGCTTCCACCTGCCTTTTTATGTCATTTCCTTCCAACTAACAGTTCACCTCTGGCCAGCAACACTTTCTGGGTCTGTGCTGGGAATTGCCCGCCCCTCTGTCTCTCTGGAATTACTTGATATTTGTGGTATTTTGAACATATTCTATGAAAATTAGTTGAAAACTCAAAGCATCTATGAGGTTGACAAGAAGCATGGGTTCCATAAATTTAAAATAAACCTAGAAAGATGGAAATTATTAAGTACATCCAACATATCAGCCTCAGTTCCATACTCATGTGCTGGTTGACTATTTGATGCTGAAATAGAACATGCGTAAAACATTGGAAATGCATATTGTAATGCGGTGACTAAAAGGACTTGGAGGATTTCCCCTTATTATGTGAGCCTTTGGGTCCATACCTGCAATACAGCTTTGGTGCACACTGTACAGTAACTCCATCTCTCTGATTCATCTGGTTTGCCGAAATTTTCCCTGTGCTTAGTTTTCTTTTCTCTTTGCCACCTATTGAGTTTACTCTATTTGCTTTATAAAGATTCCTCATCCTTTTTGGAATGAGGTGGGATATACAATTATAAATTAAATATTTATCAAATAAATGATGGCTAGCTTACTATTTTATAAAGTACTGAGAGAAGCTTTGCTTTGCATTTATTGTGTTCTTCGGGCAGGTTGTTGTGATAGAAGATTATGGCTAAAGAACCAGAAAGATTTAGAAATGAGATTGTAAGCAAGCCACTTCATGTTGCCAATTTCTGTTTTCTTTTCGGTAAAAACAGGGCTAAAAACAAACAAAAAACACCTTCCCAGAAATGATGGAGACAGGGCAGCCTTGTGTGTTAGGTGACCTTGCCTGCAATTGGCGTATATATTAGACTAGAAGCTCAGTACACAAAATTCATGTACTTGGGGCGGCGGGGGGATCAGAGGGAGGGTGTCCCTCAGCCCAGCATGTGCCCTCTCAGTCTGGGAGCTCTCGGGGGTGGAGGGCTTGGGGGGGGAGGGAATGAACTGCCATGGAGATGGGAGAGGCTCCTACCACTGCTGCTGTGCTCCCCAGCGGTGAGCCCAGCTTCTGGCTGAGCTGTGCTTTCTCTGTGGGAGCACACTGATTCCCAGGGGGCAGCTCCTGAGTTAAGCATCTGCCCTCTGGTGGTCAGTGCACATCATAGCCACCAGTCATTCCACCATTGGGCCAACACCAGCTCTCCAACATCCCCCAAGGGGTTCTGGATTATGAGAGGGCACAGGCCAGGTCAAGGGACTTCACTGAAGCATGATTGGGACCAGGGAGGATATGGGAGGTTGGCCAGCCAGAGAGGGACTGCAGGAGGGGCTCCAGGGTTTGTCCGGCCCATCTTGCTCAGTCCTGACTGGCCGGACCCCAGCAGCAAGCTAACCTACCAGTTGGAGCTTCTGCCCCCTGGTGGTCAGTGCACATCATAGCAACTGGGTGACTGTCTACTCCCTGATGGTCAGTGCATGTCATAGTGAGCAGTTGAGCAGCCTTAGCATATCATTATCATATTACACTTTGATTGCTCGAACGGATGACCGGACGACCGGACACTTAGCATATTAGGCTTTTATTCTATAGGATACTCTCTAAGTCTAAGCTACCATTCTGATGGCCATGTGTGGCTTACTGATCTGTGTTTTATATATGCATCACATACTCCAGCAAACATCTTTGATTTCTACAGTTAACTTTTCTCTTTTTGTGTTAATACGCATCGAGGATATTTTTTGTGTTAATATTCACCCAGGTATGTGCTCTTAACCAGGAATCAAACCCAAGACCCTTTGGTGCTCAGGCTAGCGCTCTGACCACTGATAAACACCGGCCAGGGCAACAGTTAACTATTCTTTAAATATCTGTGGTAAGTGATCTATAAAAGGTCCCTTCTGAATTTAACACAAAAGATATTAGAGAGTGAACGATTGTAGCTTTTACCCGAATTACTTACCCACATTTAGAGAATTACCTGGTTGTCTGCTATCCTGAAGATGCATGTTACTATACTGACAGGGATAAAATAATTTTGGAAAGGAAACTGTAAGAACTGGGCTCTTAACAAATACTTAGAAACCCGTTAAGATGACTGCCCAGAGGCAGAGAATTCAGTGGGTCTGCAGTGACTCCCGGTGGCACAGCAGTAGAAGGAGCTGAGCTTAACAAATGGCAGCAGCAGCTCAGAGTGTCATTGCAGCGACCCAGGCCTTTGAAGTTGAGGAGAGTGAAGTGGGATTAACATGTTTCAAACAGCAGGATAAAAGCTCTCCTCCAAGGAAAAAGTCCCAATTTTCTTAATAACTGACACTTATTATCTTGCCTTGCAAGCTCTAATTATGCAAAGCAAATGTATTGTTGGTTCTTTCTATTGTAATAATGCAAATTTTGGAACAGGATGATTATTAAATAATTAACAACTGGAGACAGTCTCTGTCAGGAAGACTCCTCCAGTCCAACGCCTGTGCCAGCAGACAGGGAACAAAGCCAATCAATGAGAGGACCCTTTTTTAAAAATATGTTTATTGATATCAGAGAGGAAGGGAAAGGAAGAGATAGAAACATCAATGATGAAAGAGAATCGTCGATCAATCGGTTGCCTCCCACACACCCCTCTACAATGGATGGAGCCTGCAACTCAGGCATGTGCCCTGACCAAGAATAGAACCCTGACTCCTAGCTCATAGGTGGATGCTCAACGGCTGAATCACACCAGCCTGGCGGAAAGGATTAATTTTCACAACTTCCGATCTTATCTATTTAATGGTACCATTCATGATTGATCTACTAAATATGAGAAAACTTTTCTTGGGAAGAATGTTGATATGCTTTTAAGAAGTGCTTTATTATGCTGATAACAGGAACCTTTTCATTCATAAGAATACTGGAAAATGCATGGTAAACGATGGAGGATTTGATCTGGGAGGGAAGATAGTCCACTCAGAGACTACAGGAGATTGGCAAGGCTGACGAAAGCTGTTTCCTGCATGTACCTCATTAAGGCCGGCCCACTCAAAAATATGATTATTTGGGGCAGTAATTTCTTGTTATTCTGCCTCTTTCACATAGGAAGCCACCTTTGCACTGAAGCATTCCATTTCTCTCAAAGTTCATTACTAGATCCAAAGAACTTTGCTGTGATTTTCTCACCTCCCGAAAAGTCATTTTCTTCTTCATTGAATTTGAACCCCAGTTAAATTTTAAAATCTATTTTTTGTGCATCACATGCAATGGCTCTCCCCAATCACCTCCTTATCAATTTGTGCCTCTTCCGCTAGCTCGCTTTATGACAAGTTTGACACCCAAGTTACTCCTGGGCGTGGAGGATCATTCCTTCTTAGGTTATGAATTAATTGGAGGTTTATTTGGAGGTGGCTTGTACAAAAGCATAAAAACCTATCAAATTTTCTCTCCTAGTAAAATAAAGTAACGTTTCCTATACAAATCACACCAGGTCACATTTTTCCCCTTAAATCTTTTTAATGTTTGACCTCAAACAAAGTAATTAAGTATGAGATGCATTAAATAGTGTGTCTCATATTTTAGTTGTGTAACCAGACTTACTTTGGGCTGCCTGTGGGGGGAGATGGGAAAAAAGCCAGGTTGAAGTAATGTGTCCTCCCCTCCCCCACCCCACCACTACCACCACCTTGTTAAGGCAAGATCTCCAGCACCACTGCCTGAGAGACCAGTACCAACCTCCATGCGACTGAGCTTGCTGGCACCTGTTGGGTCCTACCAAATACACTGTGTTCTTGCCACCTTCCACAGGAACCGTAGGGCACCAGTATGTCTGCAGGACACCCCCAATTTGCCTCTGTGCATCTGTTGCATCTGTAGACCATGTCTGCTGGGTACCCTATCTCTTGCCCCTACTGAGTCACTGAAGCATCTCAAGTTGTCAAAGCAACCTAGTTTTCTGTCTAAAAGCAGACAACAATGCCACTCTTCCATAATGCTACATTTTTTAAAGGGTCTCTACACGCTGCTGTTAATATGGCCAATAGCTGAGAATTTAAATCAAATTAGTTTTTTGTTATGATTTTATGTCCTCCCCAAAATAGGGCATGCAGGGGAGACTGCATGAGAGTATACAGTTTGTGCCCAAATGAAGAATTAAGCACTCAAGTCGGCCACAAGGAGGTGCCTTGGTGTAGTTTGCAAAACAGAGCTACAAAGAAGGGCAGCAGCCCAAGACACATACAATCATCCGCTGGGGCTGGCAAAGGAATCAACTCAAATGAAAGGCACTTGCAATATTCAGAGCCACCCTGCCCCCCACCCCACCCCCAGAACCAACCAAGGCTTTCTTACTTACTGATAGCTCCTCCCTTCCCCCAGCTGATGGGCGGAGTATGATGTAACCTGCAGCCTGGAAATACCTGAGTACCTAACAAGGCATCTTGTATCAACATACACATTGACTAACCAATCCACACCTGAGTGACCATGTACCTTATATGGTCCATACATTAAACCATCAATCAGCACGTGCTGAGTGCCCTAACCCCCATTCCTTCCCATTCCTCCCTCAAAAGGAGCTCACCTCTGCATGGATTGCTATTCTCTCTGCACAAGACAGCCCAGCAGGTGTCTTTCCCCTATTAAAGCCTGTAGTCCTGGTTTTCATCTCCCAACTGGTCTTTCACTTAATCAAATGCATTGTGCACAGGTCCATTTTTCCCCAGTGAGTTGTCTTAGAATGCTCGTGGGAGCCTCTGACCAGCCCTCTCACCTAATTTACCACATATGATTATAAGTTAGTGTCCATTAGACCAGTGGTCAGCAAACTCATTAGTCAACAGAGCCCAGTATCAACAGTACAACGATGGAAATTTCTTTTGAGAGTCAATTTTTTTTAACTTAAACTTCTTCTAATGCCACTTCTTCAAAATAGATTCGCCCAGGCCGTGGTATTTTGTGGAAGAGCCACACTCAAGGGGCCAAAGAGCCACATGTGGCTCGCCAGCTGCAATTTGCCAACCACTGCATTAGACAGAAGCTAGAATCCTACTACCATGAAGTAGTCCTGTTCAGTGTCTGAATGCTTGATGTAATTTTTCATGAAATCATTTCTGAAGTAATATTTTATATTTTGAAAGCACCTTGCTCCTGAAATTGAAGTAAGAATAAAAAATATTTCCAAATATTAACTACTTCCAGGACCCACATTCCCCCTAGGTTATACTGTCTTGCCCTTACAATGCTCTAGGACTCGGTGCAGGGGTAGCAGCAAGCACGGAGATATAGCTTGCCCTAGCCAGTTTGGCTCAGTGGATAGAGCATCAGCCCTGGGACTGAAGGGTCCTGGGTTTGATTCACATCAAGGGCAATCAATGTGTCTCTCTCACATCAATGTTTCTCTCACTATCTCTTCCTCCTCTTGCTTTTCACTCTCTCTAAAAATCAATGGAAAACTATCCTATGGTGAGGATTACCAAAAATAAAAAATAAAAAATAGAGAGGGAAAGAAAGATACAGCTTATTCTTCCACAGGCCTTTAAGCAACATGTGCTGACTTGAGAAGCACTTTCATTAAGTCAGAGGAGCACTAAATTCAACATCAGAAGACTTGGGCTCTCATTCTGGCAAACCACTGGCTCTGGCCATGACTAACTTTCTGAGCCACAAAATGATGGCAAAGCCAATCCTGCTTATTTCACTTGATTGTTATGAATATCAAATAAGAATATTTGAGAAAGTACTGGATGAATAAATGTAAATTGTCATAATATCTATCCAAAAGGACCTAGAAAACATTTCATAATGAACAATTTTCATAATGATACTGAAATGGAATACTGTGTAAATATACAAATATATATATATATATATATATATATGTATATGTATATGTATATATATATATATATATATATATATATATATATATTTGTGCCTGATGCACAGATTCATACATATATATATGCAGCACATTTTCAAGAATATTTTCACTATAACTATATTTCACAGTATAATAATTCATTTCATTTAAAAATTATTACATAACTTGCTAATGTCAGCACTGTGCACAGATGCACAGTTCCTGTCCCAAGCTCAGGATACATATGAAAAGAGCACTAAGTGGGGAGTAGGGAGCCCTGGGTCCGTTTCTAGCCAGCTGTATACATTTGAGCAGGGTCTGTCTCTTCAAATCCTCCCTCTCACACCTATGATTGTGAGAACTTGAATAAACATAATCAATAAACTCTAGATCATAGTCTTTCAACAGATAGAGCAACACACCATCTTAAAAAAAACCTGGTTCTTTTCTAGAACCTGTTGTACATGCCTCTCCACATTTCTTCTGCAGGTGGTTAGTAAAACTAAAGGAGGAATGATTCTATGAGGCAGATTCTCAGACCTGGGCAGGGAGAGGGAATAAATTGGGGTTGAGGGTGGAGAGGACTTCTGTAATACCTTCAACAATAACAGTAAAAGAAAAGAGTTGAGCAGAGGCAGACTGCTATAAGAAATAAGAAATAAGCTGACTGAAATAAACTTATTAGAGATGGTAACAAAGTAGAGTTAATTATTAAAAAGATAAAACAGAGGACTGCAAAAGAACAAAAGTCAGACTAAGTCACAAAGAACTCATTCACTTCCATTGACATTATAAACATCTATCACATTTAGAAACTTGTGTATGAAAGTGATTCTTCTTTCTTTTTTCTATCGTATGTAAATCTTTTTTGTATTTCTTACGTATTAGCTCTGAAATTCCGAAGAGTCAAGGCAAAAATGTAAACACTAGACTATATCACTCTCATCATCTTCTGAAAGGAAGCAGAGTTTCTGCAAGTCAGTTCCAAGGAAAATTATGTCAAGAGTGTAGCAAAAAAAAAAAAAAAAAGAAAAGAAAAAAAGAAAGCAAGATAATGATGGGCTGATAAGGCAAACATGTGGAAAGCAGTAATAGTAATGTCCTAGTCTGCTAAATGTCAGAAAATCAATTGGAATACTAGTCATTATTCGTGTTACACAAGGCATAACAATAGGAAAGACTTCTTTACTTGTTGCTTTTAAATTTCAGACCATTCTTCCTCCACAGTTCATTTATTTCATTTCTAATTATGCTCCCATTGATTCCTGTGATATTTTTGTTGGGTTTTGTGTGCGTGTGTTTCTTGGGAGATATAGCAGGACTCCTGTAAACTTTTTATATTCGTATTCTCATATGAAATTGCGCATAAGTATACAGAGAAGTGCCATGAACTTTTCATTCTTCCATCCCCCCCAGTACAAAATCTTGCATAACTATTGTATAACTAGAGGCCCGATGCACAAAGATTCATACAATAGGCCTTCCTTCCCCTGGCTGCTGGCTTCGGTTTCCTCTGGCACCGAGGACTCAGACCTTCACTCTGGCCACCACCTTCCACCTTCATGTTTTTGCTCAGATGGGAGCCTTCAGTCCTCACTCCGGCCAGAGCATTGCTCCTATAGCTTCCTTCACCCCCCCCCCACCCCCGTCCACATCCACCCCTCATAGCAGGCGTCCTGCCCCACCCAGCTACTCAGCACCTACATGCATGCTGCCCAGAGGCCCTGAATGGCTTGGAAGTGGGGCTGTCATCATCTTTGTTGGGTTGATTTGCATACTCACTCCTGATTGGCTCATGAAGTGATGGTCACTTTGCATAATTCTCTTTCATTAGTGTAGATAATAAAAGCAGCAAGTTGACATTAGAACAATCCAGAGTTGATTCAAATATCAAGTTATACATACATGTGTTTGTGGTTCTATACAATTTTATTACATGTGTAGCTTCATGTAATGACCACATTCATCAAAATACAGAACTATTTCATAACCATAAGTTTCCTTCTTGCTACCCCTTTATAGCCATACTCGCCCTTCCTCCCGATCCCTAACACTTCATCTGTTCTCCAGCTCTATAATTGTGTTATTTCAAGAATGCCATAAAAATCAAATCATATAGGACTGACTTTTTTCATTCCGGGTAATTCCCTTCAGCTCCATCCAAGTTGTTGTGTATATCAAACTGATTTGTAAAGTACAAATGAAGTCATCATTCTTTAGAAGTCTTATTGGAAAGACAATCCATGTAATTATTAAAGTTTATCCTCATTTGTGAGGGGGAAAAAACTGGTTCACTTTTTGGTAAGGCAACTATTTATCAGAAGTGAACCTACTATTCCTATCTTGTCTTAAGTAATACTGTTGCTATTAATTATGTTCTTGGATAATTATGCTCAGAACATCTGACAAAAAAATTCTTGTTCTTACATCAGCCTTCTAGATTAATGGGTTCAATATGCCTTACATTACACTTCATTAGACCATTCAACTGAACTTTCCATTACAAAAAAATCTATGCTTTGTAAGGAAAATACAGATTACTTCATAAACATGTCATCTCCAATTAATGAAGCAATGATAGGCAGCAATGTTCTTAAAACAGCTTTTGGTAGAACAATTATTAATCTCTTACAGAAAAAAAATGCATTGAGCAGTTTGAAAAAGAGTGAGGCAGAGAGACAAAGAGAGAAATGAAGTATATTTTCAATCTTTTAAAGTTCCTTTCATCTTCTAACCAAAATGGCTTCCCCTGAAAACTCTTTTTCTGGGCAAGTGGTACTTATTTACTCTCCACACCTCATGTATACAAGGTCTGGAGATGAGTCTTTTCCACAACATTCTTCAACTGCTGTTGTAGTCATCTACAGATTCCCAAGTCACTAACCCACACAGGTGTTGAGGAGTGATATAACCATGTAATAATTCCAACATTCTGACCTCGTAGTACCAGTACCATGGCCTTTCCTCTCCGATAATCTTGTCTTCTGATCCTACATCAGTCACATAATCTGATGGTGAGACCTCTAGACATTGTCATTACCAATAACTGCACACCCTTCAAAATCTCAAATCCAGACACCATAGCATACCCTTGCTTTCGACTGTGCCCTCTTTCAAAGCTTGATCCAACAACTTTATAAACCACTGGTCCCATTTCCATAAGATTCCCTAGCTCTCACTCTGCCATGTCCTCAGTTTACACTTTACCTGACTTCCACGTTCTATAATTATTATAGTCACACCTCTGCCTAACTCTTTGATCCATCCTTCCTCTTTTCTCATCTGCAGTACTAAGATGGCCAAACCTCAGCTTTGGTGAAATCCATATTTTAGGTACTTTGTGACATCTGCACAGTTGTCAATAGCTGGAGAAACAACCTCAGTAACTGGTCTTAATTCATGACCTTACATGACCTCAGTCCAGTAATACAATTAGCACATTTTCCTCAAACATTTACTTTCTCATGCTCTTGGATAATTATTTCACACTTTCTCCTCTCCTTTCAAATCTCCAACACTTTCTGCCTCACCTCTTTCTCAGAGGATGACCTTGCTTCCCTTTTCACTTAGAGAATAGAAGAAATCAGAAGAGATTTCCCCACCTCTTTACCACCCTCCATGCTTCTATGCCCATATATGCTGCCTGCCCTCCAGTTCCTCTGGAAAAGCTAGCTATAGGCATCTTGTTCACCTGCGCATGGATTCCACCTCCTCTTGCCACTCAAGGAAATATCTTCCATAATCCCTTCACTCTGGCATTATTAATTTTCTTTCTCTACATGATAATTTTCATTAATAAAAACCCTTGTAATGCTTCCCATACTGTAAAAACACTCTTGACCCCACTGCCTCCTCCAGCTCTTCCCCAGTTCTCTGTCCTCTCTACAATGAAACTCTTTGAAAGCATTGTCTCCACTCATTGCCTTCAACTCCTCCCCTAAGATTTTTCTTTCTGAACCCACTGGGTTTTCACTCTCACCACTCCACCAAAACTGCTCTGATGGAAGCAACCATTTTCTCCATTTCATAACTGAATTCTCAGTCCTCAACCTAACTGGCCTATCAGTTGGATTTGACAAAAATTGATCACTCCTTCCTTCCTGAAACACTTTCTTCAGGATGCTATTCTTCAGGTTTTCCTATCTCCTGAAAGTCTTTTTTTTTTTCTCTCTAACTTGCATGTGGGTTCAGATGAATTTGTAGGTTGGATGGGGTGAGAAATTAAGGTCATTAATTGGTCTCAGTTTTCTTTTATTTTTAATATAATTTTTGTTAATTTCAGAGAAAAAGGAAGAGGGAGAAAGAGATAGAAAAACCAGTGATGAGAGAGAATCATAGATTGACTTCCTCTTGCATGCCTGGTCATATGCCCTGACCAGGAATCGAACCCTGACCTCCTGGTTCATGGGTCTATGCTCAACCACTGAGCCATGCAGGCTGGGCTCCACTTTCTCATGTTTGTTCTCACAGACTTCTTGAAAGAGAACTTGCCTCGCCGAGAAAGGGTCTATACATTCCATCACACACAGCAGGGGATGCTGATACTCTGTGGGGTTGTGATGTCGGCCCATTTATATAACAAGCTACTTGCAAGAATTAAAAAACAAAAGGCTGGGGAGCTAGACAATACAAATAGTATTTTGAAGGACAAGAGCTACAAAAAGCAACTTCGGTGTTTAGATGTATGTTA
Source organism: Lasiurus borealis (assembly GCA_004026805.1). Classification (NCBI taxonomy): domain Eukaryota; kingdom Metazoa; phylum Chordata; class Mammalia; order Chiroptera; family Vespertilionidae; genus Lasiurus; species Lasiurus borealis. The sequence continues at coordinate 14,954 of PVJN01009228.1, read as the reverse complement.
CTCTATTGCCATCTTCTGGTTGCATTATAAAGTGCATTTTATAAATGTCAATCAGATTGTGAAGCTAGTCGAGACATATTTTCATGGAATCAGTATCACAAAATGTGGACACTAGAGGTTGCAACAGACCGTGCAACCTTAGACTGAGAACACATGAGGAAGCAAAAGACCCAGAATAGACAACACTACACTGGCCACTGGCATACCTCATTTATTGTGCTTTGTTTCATTGTGCTTCACAGGTGCTGTGGGTTTTGGTGTGTGTGTGTGTGTGTGTGTGTGTGTGTGTGTGTGTGTGTGTGTGTGTGTGTGTTTTAATACTCTATTGATTAAAGATTACATATCTTATTGCATATGACTCTTTTTTTTTCCCATTTTCATCCCCACCCTCCAGCACATGTAAGGGCATGTTTTGTGTTTTGTTTTTTACAAATTGAGTGTGGGAACCCTGCCTCAAGCAAATTTATCGGTGCTGTTTTTCCCACGGTATTTGTTCATTTCATGTCTCTGTGTCACATTTTGGTAATTCTCACGATAGTTCAAACCTTTTCATTCGTATTACGTTTGTTATGGTGATCCATGATCAGTGTCTTTTACGTAATTATTATCATTTTTTCGGGCTCCATAAACCATGCCCACTTAAGATGACACACTTCCTGTCGTATGTGTTTTGACTGGTCCACCAACCAGCCAGTCTCCCGTCTCTCTCCCTCTCCTGGGGTTTCCCTATTCCATGGGAACAACAATATTGAAATTAAGTCAATCAAAAACCTTACAGTGGCCTCTAACTGTTCAAGTGAAAGAAAGAGTTGATTAATGGGGCAGGTTTCATGACTGTCTTATTTTTTTAAATTTCCACAGCCAGCCTTAGCTGGTCTGGCTCAGTGGATAGAGCAACTGGCCTGCAGACCAAAGAGTCCCAGGTTCAATTCAAGTCAAGGGCACATACCTTGGCTGGGTTGCAGGCTCCTCCCCTGCCTGGGCTCTGGTCAAGGGTAAGTGCAGGAGGCAACCAATCAATGTGTTTTTCTCACATCGATGTTTCTCTCTGTCTTTCCCTCTCTCTTCCACTCTCTGTAAAAATCAATGGAAAAATATCCTCGGGTGACAATTAAAAAACATTTTCCACAGCCAACTCAACCCCCAATCATTCAGTAGCTATCAATATCGAGGCAAAACCTTCCACCAGCAAAAAGAGTATAATTTGCTTGAGGCTCTGATGATGGTTAGAATTCTTTAGCAATAAGGCATTTTTAATTAAGGAATTTAAATTGTTTTTAGCCCTTAAGCTATTACACACATAGTAGACTACAGTATAGTATAAACATAGCTTTCAGATGCACTGGGAAACGAACAGACTTGTGTGACTTGCTTTATTGCAATATTCACTTTACGGAGGCCATCTGCAACTAAACCTGCAATATGTCAGAGCTATGCCTGTATTGAAGGAACAGAACAAACTTGGAGGTCTGGAACTATCCAACTTCTAGACTTAGTATATAAAGCTCAGTAATCAAAATTAACATATTGGCAAAAGAATAGACAATTAGATCAAGTGAACAGAATGGAGAGCTCAGAAACAGACTTATAACTATAATTAACTGATCTTTAGGAGCCAATGCACCACAAAGGAGAAAAGATAGTCTTTCAACAAATGCTAGTGGAATAACTAAAGATCCACATACTGAGAAATGAATCTAGACACTGACCCTTCATCCCTCACAAAAATTAACTCAAAATGGACCCTAGACCTACAAGTGAAATTCGAAAGTGCTAACCTCCAAGAAGATAACGTGGGAGAAAATCTAGGTGACTTTGGAAGTGTTGATGACATTTCAGATACAACACCAAAGGCATGAATCATGAAGAAAACCATTCTTCAGGTGGACTTCATTAAAGTTTAAAACTTCTGATTTGCAAAGGACACTGTCAATAGTATGAGAGAACAAGCCACAGACTGGGAGTAAATGTCTGTAAAAGACATGTCTGATTAAGGATCATTATTCAAAAATATATAAATAACTCTTCAAAATCAACAATAAGGAAACAAGCCAATTAAAAAATGGGCCAAAGATCTGAACACACTAACCACAGAAGAAAGCAGATTGCAAATTACCATATGAAGAGATGCTCAGCAATAGAGATGATTGCAAATTAACATATGAAGAGATGTCACTAGGAATTGCAATTTTTTTTTAAAAAATGAGAAACCACTACAAATCAATTTAGATAAACAAAATCTAAAACATTGACAACACTAAATGTTAGCAAGGATATGGGACAACAGAAACTTTCATTTATTGTAAATGGGGTGCAAAATAATACAGGCATTTTAAAAGACGGTTTGAAAATTTTCTACAAAACTAAATATGCCATTACCAGACAATTTAGAAATCACATTCCTTGATATTTACCCAAAGGAGCTTAAAAATAACACAAACCCCAGCACATTGACATTTGCATCAGTTTTATTCATAATTTCCAAAACGTAGAAGCAACCAAGATGCACATTAGTAGGTGAATGGATAAATAAACTGTGGTATAGCCAAACAACGACATACTATTTGACCCCAAAAAGAAATAAGCTATCAAGTCATGAAAAAAACATTGAGGATCCTGGAATGCATGTTGCTAAGTGAATGAAGCCAATCTGAAATGACAACATATTGTAAGATTCCAACTATATAACATTCTGGAAAAGGGAAAAGTATGGAGACAATAAAAATATTAGTGATTGGCCTGGTTGGTGTGGCTCAGTGGCTAAATGTTGACCTATGAACCAGGAGGTCAGGGTTCAATTCCAGGTCAGGGCATATAGCCCAGTTGCAGGCTTGAGTGTAGGATGTGCAGGAGGCAACAGATCAATGATTCTCTCACTCCCTTCCTCTTCCTCTCTGAAATCAATAAAAATATTTTTAAATATATATATTTTTAAATATATATATATATATTAATGATTATCAGGAGTAGGGTAATGTCATGAAGACATGAGTAGGAGCACAGAGGATTTTTAGGGAAGTGAAAACACACTGTAAAACCCAATAATGATGGGTAAATGTTATTACACATTTGTCCAAACCCATAGTGTGTACAACACAAGACTGAAGACTAATATGCACGCTAGACTTTGGGTTACAGTGATGTGTCAGTGTCAGTTCATTAACTGTAACACCTGCACCACTCTGCTGCAGGATGCTGACAGTGGGGGACACTGTGTGGGGGGGCAAATAGAAGTCAGTGGGAACTCTCTGTATTTTCTCCTCAATTTTTCCATGAGCCTACAACTGCTCTAAAAAATAAAGTTCATTTTATTGATTTCTTTTTAAAGGTCCAATTTTCAGGCAAAACCGGTTTGGCTCAGTGGATAGAGCGTTGGCCTGCAGACTGAAAGGTCCCAGGTTCCATTCCGGTTAAGGGCATGTATCCTGGTTGCGGGCACATCCCCAGTAGGGGGTGTGCAGGAGGCAGCTGATCGATGTCTCTCTCTCATTGATGTATCTAACTCTCTATCTCTCTCCCTTCCTCTCCGTAAAAAAAAAAATCAATAAAATATATTTTTAAAGGTCCATTTTTAAATTCACACACACATACACACACACACACACACACACACACCCAAAGTTCATACAGGCCTTTGCCAATAGCCCAGCTTCCAACCCATTTTTGCAAACAAACTATTGCCTTTGCAATTCCAAGTGAGTTGCTCCCTTTCAGGAAATGTCTTTTTTCTGGGGACTTTCAGAAACCTGCTGCCAGCGGACACCCTCACCGTCCTCCATGCTTCTTTTCATTCCCAAGTCCATTTAACTCTGCTCACACCACTCCCCACTCTGTATCCGCCCACAAAGGAGAAAGCTTTTAGGCTCAAGGGGGCGTTTCCTTACTTTCAGGAAGCATATTTTTGTGGCTTTTGCTCGAAAGCATCCTGCACTTGGGGGCTGTAAGCAAAGGCGATGTCTTTTTTGCATTTCAGCTTAATCCTCCCATTTAGATACACATTTCTATATGCCATTTCTTCAAGAATCACTTCTGAGCCCTCCCCACTCTATACATGACTTTCCACTTCCTGTTTGGAGGTTTCTATCAAGTTGCTTTATGTAGATTCTATATTTATGTTAAAGTCGGAAAAGTTTCCCATTTCCTCATTTAGCAGGAAATGTGTTTGTGAGTAGTTGTTCTCTCTAGTAGTTGCTTTTGTTTGATTTTCACGAAGAGAAAGAAAGAAGCTGACTTATGCAGCTAGGTGCACAGCAAATGTCTCCCTGTGGATATTTGTTATATTTCATGGAGTATGTGCTTATAATGGGAAAAGCTATGAATGCTGGGTACTGGCCAGTTCCCGCCCCTTATGACAAGGAGGCCCATCCCCCAGATTAAATTGCTTTCCGCCCCTGCCTCCAGTGGCCGCCCAAATCCAATACTACATCGATGTTGCTCTATCAAGATCTGGCACCCTTGTCTCAATTTGAACAACTTGCAAGAGTTGTGCCACTTCCGTGGGATTGGCTAAAGCTGTGGTTGTAACTACATTACTGTTTAACTCCTACCTCTGTCCAACCCGATTTTCTTCCCTCCTCACTGGTACAGAGCCTAAAAGCATTCCCAAAAAGCTTCCTACAAGCAAATGTCCACCTCAAAGTCCTTTCTAAGTTATCCAACCTAAGTATGTTGGTTCCATGTGTGGACTGAAGAAGCAGATTCTAAATGAGATTTTGGAACTAGATCACCACCATCTGACTGACAATGAGGATCCCATCCCTGGAAGCAGGAGGAGCATAAATATTCCCAGGCAGGCCTACCGGTGCAACTGTTTAAAAGGTCACGGGTGAATATTGATTCAAGGGAGTGTCCTGGAAGGGACAAAATCTGAGGCACTTGAGAATTTCAGGGAAAGTGTGAATATTAAGTCTATGAACTTAGATGGCTTCAGGGGATGTATTCTTTCGTGAGGGCTGTTTTAACCAAGTACAACAAACAATAGAAATGTACCATCTCCGTTCTGGAGGCTGGAAATCCAAGGTCAGAGTGTTAGCAGGACGGATTCCTTCTGATACCTGTAGAAGAGAACTTACCCCGTGCCTCGCTTTGGGTGGTTTGGTAGCAATCTTTGGTGCCCCTTGGCTTAGAGAAGTGAGGACTTACTGCAGAGCCCTCTGAAACTGCCCCATCCTTCCCCAGCCAAGACAGTGAAGCAAAAACGATATACATCCCAGAGCAATGCTTTGTGGCACCTTTAAAGGGGGCAGGAGAGGTGGTCCAAGTCCTATTTCCATTACTTCAGCAGCCTTCCCCCTACAGGAGTCAGACAGATGCTAGAGAACAAGAGTGGACAAATGTGGGACATGAGTAGAACATATTGCAGTGACCTCAGTACATGGTGTACAGCCAGTGATTTGGCAAATACATCATTTTCCATCCCTATCAAGGACAATCAGCAACAGTTTCATTCCTTTGGAGCTGAAGTACACATGTATGGCCCTACCCCCAAGGGACTATGGCAAGTCTCTCCTCTCTCATAAGAGATCCGAAGGAACCAGGGGATTTGGGTATTTTAGGCATCACTTCATTCCACTACGAAAATGACATCATGTTAATCAGTCCGATGAGCAAGAAATGACAAATATAACACCTGTGTCCCAGAGGGTGGGAGATGAAGCCTCCACGCAGACAGTGTATTCCACACCTGGGAATACCATTTGACCCAACATATACCACACCTGGGAATGCCATTTTGTCACATACATCAGTGACAAAAAAAAAGCTGCCAACTCTGAGAGAGGCTGGAGCAAAAGGTTCAGGCTGCAGTGAAAGGTGAAAGAGCTCTACACCTTAGGCTACGTGACTTAGCAGACTCGGTGTTCTCAGAGGTTTAGTTGCAGGGGGGATGTCATGTGACCTTGATGGCAAGCCCAGTAGAGAAGTGCACTGAGTCCTCCTGGAAGTGCAAATCCGAAGGAATCCCTCTCCACAAACTTGCTTCAACAAACCTCTGTCTTAAAGGGCAGGCAGCCATCCACTGCCAATACTATCATAAGAGTGCACCAAGGAACTCGGAAGGCCGGTGGACCTTGAGTGTTGGCAGGGCTAATACCATGATCCATTGGTCTGTGGAGATAGTGGTGGTTCGAGGCGCTTTCCTGTTCTAATAGCCTCAAAGTAAATGTTTACTGAACCTTACTGATCTTCTTTTTTTTTTATTCTGTTACATGTATACATATCTTCCCATTGCCCACCCCTAGGCATACCCTAACACCCCAGTGTCTTATGTTCATTGGTTATGCTTATATACATGCATACAAGTCCTTTGGTTGATCTCTTATCTACCCCACCTCTCCTTAACCTTCCTGCTGTAATTTGACAGTCTGTTTGATGCTTTACTGCCTCTGTATCAATCTTTTTGTTCATCAGTTTATAATGTTCTTTATTATCCACAAATGAGTGAGATCAGGTAGTGTTTCTCCTTCATTGACTGGCTTATCTCACTTAGCATAAGGCTCTCCAGTTTCATCCAGGTTGCTGCAAATGGTAAGAGTTCCTTCTTTTTTATAGCAGCATAAAATTCCATTGTGTAGATGTACCATAGTTTTCTGATCCACTCATCTGCTGACGGGCACCTAGGCTGTTTCCAAATTGTAGCTATTGTAAATTGTGCTGCTATTAACATAGGGGTGCATAAATCCCTTCTGATTGGTGTTTCTAATTTCTTAGGATAAATTCCTAGGAGTGGGATTGCTGGGTCAAATGGGAGTTCCATTTTTAGTTTTTTGAGGAAACTCCATACTGTTTTCCACAGTGGCTACACCAGTCTGCATTCCCACCAGCAGTGCACAAGGGTTCCTTTTTCTCTGCATCCTCACCAACACTTGTCATTTGTTGATTTGTTGATGATTGCCATTCTAACAGGTGTGATATGATATCACATGTCGTTTTGATTTGCATCTCTCAGTGACTTTGAATATGTTTTCATGTGTCTCTTGGCCTTCCTTCTGTCATCTTTCGAAAAGGTTCTATTTAGGTCCCTTGCCCATTTTTTTATTGGATCATTTATCTTCCTTTTATTAAGTTGTATAAGTTGACTGTAGATGTTGGAGATATCCACCCAAACCACTATGTTCAACTAATATTTGACAAAGAAGGCATGAACATACAATGGAGCCAAGACAGCCTCTTCAATAAATGGTGTTGGGAAAATTGGACAGATACATGTAAAAAAATGAAACTAGACCACCAACTTACACCATATGCAAAAATAAACTCCAAATGGATACAGGACTTAAACATAAGATGGGAAATCATAAAAATACTAGAGGAATCCACAGGCAGCACAATCTCCGACATATGCCAAAAGAACTTCTTCACTGATACTGCTCCAAGAGCAATGGAAGCTAAAGAGAAAATAAACAAATGGGACTACATCAAAATAAAAGGCTTTTGCATAGCAAAAGAAACCATCAACAGAACCTTACTGATCTTCATTGACCTTAGAGATGGTCTGTCTGCTATCTGTTTGCCTTGCTTTACTCCTAGAGAGAGGTCTCCACCTAGTCCCCACCCCTTAATACTTGTCTAGTGTTTTCATTTGAGTGTCAGCCCCTTTTTCATATCCTGAACCCTAGCCATGCAGGTTGCAGCATCAAAATCCACATCTTCAGATAATCTGATCTCTGGAAGAGTCTAAGTATCTCCCTCTAAAGTGATTCCTTAAATTGCTTACACCTAGACAATATTCTGGAAAGATATATGTGTTACTGGAATGAGAGCATCACCCCACAAGTCAGGCCTAGGTTCAAAGTCTGCAGTCACGTTGCCATACTGGGTGCCTGGACAATTGAATGAGAAAGTTGAACTTCTAAAACCTGACTCAACAGTCTCCAGTTCATCACTCTTTCCACGCCAGCCCTCCCTCCTCACTCTCTACTTAATATCTTCCAGTCCTGCATTAAGTCACTGTCAAGTTTATAACACAAGAGAGTAATTTCCTTCCTGGGTGAAGAGAACACTACTCCCAGTAACTGCTGTTTAAATAATGACCCGTGTTATCTAAAAGGGCAGGATGATCCATTGAACCAATCTCACAGACTTAGAATCGAGCACCAGAGAAAAACGTAACAGCTCAGAGTAGAACTGGCAAGAAATGACAGACTTTTCCATACACTGTGTCATGACTATTTCATCACTATAAAGTGACCATTTCCCAAGCGGCTAATGAGTCAGATCTTCCATTGATATTCAGGTAAAATGCTATTCCTCCATCCACAGCATCAAGTTATGGTCTGCATGTTGGTGTGCTCCCAACCTCCACCATATTCCTATGTTGAAAACCTAAGAGCCCGATGTGATGGATGGTATCTGGAGGTGGGGCCTTGAGGAGGTACTTAGAGGTCATGAGCCCTCGTCAATGGGATTAGTGCTTTCATAAAGGTGGCTCCAGAGAGCTCTCATTGCATCCATCACCTGAGGGTACAATGAGAAGTCTGGAGACTTCTCACCTGACTGTGATGGACCTGGGATCTTGGACTTCACATCTGCAAAACTGTGAGGAATAAATGGACATTGTTCCTAAGCTATCCAAACCCTGATATTTTGCTCTAGCAGTCTGAACAGACTAAGATAGGTGGAAAGTTCTGTCAATTCCATTCCCAAAAAAATACATATTGAGAATCTGCTCGCTTCCTTCCATCTACACCTATTCCTAGGCAACAATCATCTCTCCCTGGGCTCCACAGACCTACTCACCAATCCACACATGTAAGTCATGGATCCACCGCCCTGCAAAAAACCCCTCTGTGGCTTTTATATATATGTGTGTGTGTGTGTGTGTGTGTGTGTGTGTGTGTGTATGTATATATTATTGATTTTCTACAGAGAGAAAGGGAAAGAGATAGTCAGAAACATCGATGAGAGAGAGACATCGATCAGCTGCCTCCTGCACACCTCCTCCTGGATACACGCCCACAACCAGGATACACGCCCTTAACCAGAATCAAACCTGGGACCTTTCAGTCCGCAGACCGACGCTCTATCCACTGAGCCAAATCAGTTTTGGCGCTTTTTTTTTTTTAATTGTCCGAACATGAAATCCTACCTCCTTATCCAGGGCTCCAATGCCCTGCCTCTCACACTGCCACACCTCCCCATATTTCTCACCCCACTCCCACTCACTCTCTACATCCCATGCCAATCACACCAGACTCTCAGACTGTTCTCCCACCGAGCGTTCCCTCTGACTTTGCACCCGCTCTTCTCTCCACCTGCAAGGCAGAGATGAACCACAACATGAAAAGTCATCAGCTGCCGAAACCGGTTTGGCTCAGTGTATAGAGCGTCGGCCTGCGGACTGAAGGGTCCCAGGTTCGATTCCGGTCAGGGGCATGTGCATTGGTTGCGGGCACATCCCCAGTAGGGGGCGTGCAGAAGGCGGCTGATCGATGTCTCTCTCTCATCGATGTTTCTGGTTTTCTATCCCTCTCCCTTCCTCTCTGTGAAAAATAAATAAAATATATTAAAAAAAAAAGGTCATCAGCTACTCCAGGCTGAAGTCTGATAGAGTAAATACAGAAACAGGATCAGGATATACGTTGAGAATCCACGTCCAAAAGGAAAACAAAGGCGGAGAAATGTAAATACCTTTCTAACTGCCTTTCACATCTCCGTCTCTCCCCGGAGCTCTTAGGCAGGGAGCAGGTCGTGATCACCTTTGCATCTGTGGCATCCAATAAATGTGTGCTCACACATGTCCCTAACTGAGTTGATCCAAGAGGAGAATAAGGTAAACACACAGAAAATTCACTCAACACATCAAAACCTTTCAATGAGAATATGGAAAAAGCACCTCTATTGGGAGGATTTCACTAGGTGAAGATGGCATATGTGCTGTCAGGGGTGTATGGCGCAGAGAAAGACAGTATTTTTCCTCCTGAATACGAGGGAAGACAGTATGTTTTCAGCCTCCTCATCTGGATGGAGCCCAGAAAGGCCACGTGGAGGCAGGTGACTCGTTATAACGCGTGGAACGTTAGTCAAAAGAATAGAGATTACGTCGAGGCCTGGCCCTAAAGTCAAGTCTCCCTTTATGTTTTCTGCTCACTCTTTCTTCCTTTGTCTTTCTTTCTTTTTAAATAGATTTATTTGTTAATTGATTTTTTTTACAGAGAGGAAGGGAGAGGGATAGAGAGTTAGAAACATCGATGATTGAAGATGTGCCCGCAACCAAGGTACATGCCCTTGACCGGAATCGAACCTGGGACCCTTGAGTCCGCAGGCCAACACTCTATCCACTGAGCCAAACCAGTGAGGGCTCTTCCTTTTTCTTGACAACCCTAGAGGCCACAAGTCAAAGATAGAGTTGTCCCCCTTTACCTGCGGGAAATAACAACCCAAGATCCCTAGTGAGTGCTTGATAACACAGGGAATACCAAATCTGATGTATACTCTGAACTTAAAAGAAGCACTTTTTGACTTCTCTTGGGCATATCTGAAATTCTAGCGTTACTACTCTTGTGCTCTGGGGCCACTATTAAGTCAAATAAGGGTTACAAGCACTGAGATACTGTGACTGTTGAACTAATGAGCGAAACCACTCCAAAGTGACTAACAGGCAGGTGGCACATTCAGCATGGATACTCTGGACAAAGGAATGACTCCCATCCCATGTGGGCCTGGGCCTGTGTCCATCATTGGACCTGTGATGTCATCTATGCCTCTGGAATATTCTGAGTCAGCTCCAAGTAGACTTTTATGTAAAGGTCATGAAAGCCCTCAAGAGGACAAAGAGCTGGGGGTTTTGTCTTGGGGTATGAATCCTTTGGTGCTTGCTTGCAAATACGTGTTTAATAAATAGATGTCTAAGCGGTAGAATTTGGTCAGAGACTTCCTTGTAGTATAACCTGCCATCAAAGTGTGAGGAAATGGAGAACCTTCACCCATCTTGAACTTTTCCACAGTTACTTGTTATATGACAAAAAGCATCTTAAGGGGAGTCCAGGGCCAAATAGGTTAAAATTCACTCACAACGTTTCCTTTGAATAAAGTACCTTTTCACAATAAAGTACAAGCAATTAGTTCCAAGTTTCATAGATCCTCATATAAGAGACCATGTTTAGAATCGCCAAATAATGCTAATTTTAGAAGAACCAATCTTTGCTGAAATTGTATTTTGAAGGGACTTTAATTGTTAGCAATCTAAACATATTATGTATAAACAAAGTTCCTCTGTGATCAAACTGTGACCAAATTGTCTTCTGCAGTAGAAAGAAAGTTCAAAAATATTAGAAAAGGAGAAAAAAGAAACTTTTATTTCCCCACACACACACTGGAATTCAACTATTCACCTCGGGGGATATTTTTAGCATAGCTCTACTTTTGCAATAGTGCACCAGGACAGAGGTAATCTCTAAAGCAAGGTCACACATCTTCGGAACAGATCAAGGCATCTACATGTATATGTCTTATTTGAGTGAGCCTTTACATGTAATTACCTTCAAATCTGTGGCTTGCTTTCTACATCATGAAGTTACTCTAGTAAATATCCCAGAAGGTAACCCCCTTTACATTGAGAAAGCAAGACATTCTTTCTCAACTCTGTGACATCTAGGATGGTAAGAGTGTGCTAGAATTTCCCTTCGCAGCAAAGGTGATAGACGACAGCCTCGATAATCTGTTTTCAACAAAAAAAGAGCTGGATGAAAATTCATAATGCAAACGTTTTTCAGGGTCTGTCTCCCTCTGGGTAATTAAAAAAACAATAACAACGACACAGTCACCTTCTGGGTAATCAACATTAACCCCTGGGATCTCACCCCAATGCCAGCTCTCTTTCAACTAGGCCTAGCAGCTGGAGCAACGTGGCACCCTGCGTCTGCAGATACCACGCAGCCTGTCGCCGGGACAACACCTGCCTGGAGTCCCCAGGCCCCCAGCCAGGCCCAGAGCACTGGCAGACGGTGTCACGGCTGGCAAGGGCAGCCGGCCTCTGCCGGATTCTGTACACTCTGTTCCCGTTGCTCCTCCGTGAGCACTGGCAGGGCAATGTGCCCTGGGAGGCCGCTTGGATCACAGAGCAATCCTCCAGCACTCGTTCTCTATCTACCCTTCTTGTCCTGGGCCAGGGACGGGCACCACAGTCCTTGGCATGTTCTTCACCTCCCTCCCAACTTAACACCCCGAAAGGCCCTGCGAACGGGCCTGAGCTGATTGCTCACCAGTTGTTTCCCCAGGAGTATGAAGTCTTCCTCCTCCACATCCAAACCCCAGCCCCAACCCAGGCCGCATGTTCTGAAGATTTCATTCTGAAACAGAGGCGGTTGGATGATAGGAGGCTTTAGCTCCCCAAAATGGACCGAACCCAGAAGTTAGTGGGCTCAGAATCTAAGGGTTTTCCTGACAACTTGGCAAGAGTATAGCCTCTCCTAAGAATGAAGCCAGGCAAAACAGTAACGATGTTGCTATGTACTTCCTTTAGACCAGCGGTTCTCAACCTGTGGGTCGAGACCCCTTTGGGGGTCAAACGATCCTTTCACAGGGATCGCCTAAGACTATTGGAAAACACCTATTTCCCATGGTCTTAGGAACCAACACACAGCTCCTCGGTGTAGCAAAGTGTAGCAATGTAGTTTACTGTTGTCCTATGAAGACTGTTACCCATGCTACACCACGATTCAAGACAACATTTCATTTATTTGTAATTAGAAAAATATTTCACAATATATAATTACATATTGTTTTTGTGATTAATCCCTATGCTTTAATTATGTTCAATTTGTAACAACGAAAATACATCCTGCATATCAGATATTTACATTACAGTTCATAACAGTAGCAAAATTACAGTTATGAAGTAGCAATGGAAATAATTTTATGGTTGGGGGTCACCACCACATGAGGAGCTGTCTTAAAGGGTCGCAGCATTAGGAAGGTTGAGAACCACTGCTTTAGACTCACAACTCTGGGAGGTTGGTACTATGAATATCTCTATTTGACAGATGAGGAAACAGAGACTTAGAGGAATTCCGTAACACGAGCAGAGGTTTCCAACCTTCATCTTGGTCAGTGGCATGCTGTAGCCCATGTGCTTTCTGCTGTTCCATGAGAGTAAAGTGAGAAAAGAAGCAGATCAGATCACATGGGTTTGAGTCATGTCAGCTCCCTACTCTGGGCTGGTGGCTTACTCTTACACTTATCATGGCGTTTTATACTTTAAATCACCTCCTAGTCTTATTTTCACAACTGTATTTCAAAGTGTTTGAAAGCAGGGCTTTTATCTTGTACAGCATCGGTCCTTAATATCAGGAGAAAGTGAACAAGTATTGACTGAATCTATAATAATAAAAGCATAATATGCTAATTAACCGGACGTCCTTCCAGACGAGCAGGGGCTGTGAGGGCTGAGCCCCTTGCACAAATTTCGTGCACCGCGCCTCTAGTAAGAGAATAAATGAGGATTTTTAGCTCCTTACACGTCAAATCTAAGTTCCCTATTTTGATATTTAATAATAATAAAAGTACTGGCCAACAATAACTGCATAGGGACAGTACAGCAAACCTCTGTGCCATGTCCTTTATAAGCACCAGCCCACTTAATCCCAACAATGGCAACTGACAGAGAGTAGGGAGCAGATAGGACTCAAACCCATGTAATTTTATGTATAAATCTGAATTCCCGAAGGTGAACCTGAATTTCTTTTTCCCAACACATATCCTTCAGTTAGAATGGCTTCTTTATCTTCCCTCCTTCCCTTCTTCCCTCCCTCCTTCCTTCCTTATTTCCTTTCCTCCTTCCTTCCTTCCTTATTTCCTTTCCTCCTTCCTTCCTTCCTTATTTCCTTCCTTCCTTCCTTCCCTCCCTCCCTCCTTCCTTTCCTACTTATTTCCTTCCCTTCTTCCTTCCTTCCATTTTCCCTTCCTTCCTTATTTTCTTCCTTTCTTCCTTATTTCCTTCCCTTCTTCCTTCTTTCCTTATTTCCTTCCCTCCTTCCTTCTTTCCTTATTTCCTTCCTTCCTTCCTTCCCTCCCTCCCTCCTTCCTTTCCTACTTATTTCCTTCCCTTCTTCCTTCCTTCCATTTTCCCTTCCTTCCTTATTTTCTTTCTTTCTTCCTTATTTCCTTCCCTTCTTCCTTCTTTCCTTATTTCTTTCCCTCCTTCCTTCCTTCCTTATTTCCTTCCTCCCTTCCTATTTCCTTTCTGCCAGCCTGCCTTCCTTATTTCCTTCCTTCCTTCTTTCTTTCTTTCCTTCCTTCCTCCCTTTCCTATAACCTTTTCATAATTTTGTTCCACCCTCTTCTAGAGTCCTTATCTTTCTTTCCCTTCTGTCAACGTCTAAAGTTAGCATGTGCTAATTGGAGCATTCCCAGTTACTCTGGCCCCTATCTGACACTTCAGTTCAGAAAAGCATGCCTGGAGAACTCCCAGGCAAGAGCGCCAGGAGGATATTAATGGCTCACAGCGTTCATGAAACACTGGGTAAGTTGCCTAAATTGTCTGCGTGGTTTGCTACACCTTTCATTTCATGTTAGCTCGGATCACTCTGCACTCAGAAGCACGTTTGTTCTCATTTCACAAACTGACACACAGTAATTTTCCAGTGAAGCAAACCTGGTGGGCACTGTCTTAACCAAATTAAGGGACTAAAATTAAGGAGGTGCAAATTAACCTCACCAAGAACAGACAGACTTACCTCGGGGACGTTCTAACGCATGGTACTGAGGAGGTGGCATGCTCCTTCTGCACCAATTCTGCACGAGGAACCTCAAGACAACCAAACATTTCTACACGACACCTGGCGTTTGCTCTTCCAAAAATGTCAAGTGACGGGAATGAAACAGAAAGTCGGGAGGAACTTGCATTTGCCAAGAGTTCAGAAATAGCCAGAGTGAAACCGAAGGATCGCCCAAGTGTCGATCAGTAGAAGTTTACTGCGCACACACCAAAATGGCCGTTCTCAGAACCGGAAGCACTC
>PVJN01009227.1:28289-61835 GCA_004026805.1 Lasiurus borealis | reverse complement strand
CCTGGTCTCTCTCAATTGCCTTCCCCTGCTGGCCTGATCACCCACAACTTCCCTCCCTTGCAGACCATCTTGTGGTGGCCATCTTGTGTTCACATGGATAGCAGGATCTTTGACCACATGAGAGCAGCCATCTTTTGTGTTGGAATGATGGTCAATCTGCATATTACTCTTTTATTAGATAGGATGTTTCTGCATAAAAAACTTCACTGAAAGAAGAAAAGGAGAGCTGAGTAAAACACAAAGAAAAATACCATAATCCTTTATAGAAGGACTTAGTATTATAACAATATCAATTCACACCTAAATTTATCAATTCAGTACAATTCTAGTAAAGACTTGTTATAAAAATTAAGAAGTTGATTTTAAACTTGAATGTAAAAAAACACACAACAGAATCTGATTCTTTTCTTACATTAAAACAAAAGTTCCAAGTAGGTAAAGGTCTAACAAAAAAAAATCAAAGCATTAGATGAAGTCAGTAGACTACCTTTAAAATCATAGTTTAGGGGTTTGAAAGAGCAATAATATTCAAGTTATTAAAGTAAAACCCTTCAATATCTGATTCTTTTTGTGGGCTTATTAATTTTCTCCATTTTTCTACTTATGATAAAGCACACTACAGAAGCTCTGCTGGCATGGCTCAGTGATTGAGCATTGACCTGTGAACCAAGAGGTCATGGTTTCATTTCCAGTCAGGGCACATGTCCAGATTTTGGGCTTGATCCCCTGTGGGGGTTATGTAGGAGACAGCCAATCAATGATTCTATCTCATTATTCATGTTTCTACCTTTCCTTCTCCCTTCCTCTTTGAAAGCAATAAAAAGGTATTTTTTACAAAGTACAATGCAAAAAAACTATAGTTTAAAAGATAGGGCTACCTTGATTTTATGTTACTGTATCAATTAAAAGACAAAGACATTAAAATAAATGTTTGAAATAAATATAATTGAAGGTTAGTATACATGACATCCATAATCTACAAATGAAAATATGTGCACAGGTCATGTATGAGTAATCAATTTACTAAAAAATAAAAATAATCAATAAAAATAATTTTTTTTTCAAAATTTATTCTTCTATTCCAAGATGCAAATTAAAACAAAATACTACTTTTTGCCCATAGATTTGTGCAAATTAACAAGATTTGTATTACCCATTGTTGCAAAGGCTGCGGAGTAAAGGATAATCATATTCATTGGTGGGTGTATAAATTGATAATAGCTTTCTAGAGGGCAATTAAGTGTTAAGCCATGTAAATCTTATAGTTTTACTTTTAGGAATTTAGTATACATATACTGAAAGAGAATAGGCATAGGAATTTTACTGCAGCATTCTTTTTAGCAGTAAAAAATAGGAAGCGCTCTATCTGGTTTGTTCAGTGGATAGAGTTTGGCCTGCAGATGAAGGGTCTCGGGTTCGATTCCAGTCAAGGGCACATGCTTAGATTGTGGGCTCAATCCCCAGTAGAGAGTGTGCAGGAGGCAGCCAATCAGTGATTCTCTCTCATCATTGATGTTTCTATTCTCTCTTCCTCTCTTAAATCAGTAAAAGTATATTTAGAAAAAAATATGAAGCAACTAATGTCTGGAGTAGAAAAATAGTTAAATAAATTGCTTTACCCAAATTAAAAAAATGGAAAACTATAAACAGCCATTAAACTGAATATACTGTCTGCTCTATTTTGAAAATGTCCATGATATATTAAATGAAAACAATGGCAGAAAGTTATGTGCTATTTTTATAGAAAGAACATGTGTAGTCATAGAATTGTTAAGCAACACTGATTACTTATAGGAAGTAGGAGTGGGATTTGAAGAAGTAGGAGACACTGATTTTTATTTGCATCTATGTTTTGCATCTATTTTTATATGCATCTATGTTTTGTATTTTACATTTTTAAATTACCAAAATAAAAGTAAAGTCAATTACATAGATCAATCCATTTAATGACAAGTTGTGTTGAAGTTTCAGGGAAAGAACTGTAAAAAATAAAATGAAGACCTAGGATGTATAATCTGGTGTCAGCATTTTGAATCTTAGGCATAATTCTCTTCTTGTACAACATGTACGATGAGAAGTAAATGTGATATTGTTTCATTCAGTTTTCATACAGTCTCGGAGTTTTAAAACGTTAAAATCAAGAACACGACGTCTACAGTCCACCTCTGAAAGATTAGCAGAAACTCAGTATATAGCACCATCATTTGTGAAGGTAATTAGACTATTTTTGTTTGTTTGTTTTATTTGTTTGAAAGAGCAATAATTTTCACGTTATTATAATGAGATCCTTCAATATTTTATTTCTTTTGCGGACTTATTTTCTCCCATTTTTCTACTTATGATAAAGGATCAATATTCTGTGTAATCCTGACTACAACTCTTCTGGGTGTCCAACTTACCTCTCCACTGGACTATTAGACATCTCACTCTGTTTCTTCTCCCTACCAACCTATAACTGCTTCTGAGTAGCATCCACTCAAGCTAGTAGCCTGCTGATCAACTTTGATATGTCCATCTTTTATCTCCCACATCCATTAATCACTAAGTCCTATTGATCACTAAAATCCTGTGGATCCAACCCAGCCTCTTAAGTCTCTTTTTTATTCCCTCCCAGTTCTGTGGCATAGACTATTATAGTAATCTAGGCAAGAAATGGTTACAGGCACTCAGGTAATCTACATGACTTCAGTTTAGCCTCCAGATTGCCACCCACCAGTGTATCTAAAATATATTACATGTTATAATTGTTATTTCTCTGCTATATTGTCACCTGCTATGATACACAAGGCATGTTATTGTTTGTTCTCCTGCTTATATCTTTTTGTTCTCATCTCTCAATGTGTAACCCCCTCTGAACCCCTACCTTCCTCCTCTTTTAGCATTTTAAAGTCTTGTCACATAATCTTATAGTTCTTCAGCTCTAAAGACTGTTGTTTCATGCCGTTTTAGATTGTGCTGTTTGTTCTCTGTGGCTAAGGTAACCCATTCTCTGAAAGGCCTTTCTTGACTTCTGTAGGTAGTATTTAGTTTACCACTATACTTAGTATTCTAATATAATGTCAAAACTTTATATATCTCTACCCAGTAGATGGAAACCATTCAGATAATTGTTTATTCATCAAAGGAGTTTGAACATCGAGCAATTAGAGCCCTAAGTCAACCTGTTTTAAGTATAGTGTTCTTACAGAGAGTTTCTTGATTGACATAGGTATAGGACCCACTGTTAGTTTCCTAGCCTTTGATTAAGTAATTTATTATTGAGTTTTTATAAAATTTGTCACACTAACAATAAAATTTAAAAAATTCTAGAATTTCAATAAATTTTTGAGTGTGTGAGTGGTCAGAATATTTCCGGGGAGTATTACTATCTTTACAGTTAATACTATTGAATTGCTTGTGTATTTAGGGATTTCTTCTGCGAGACAGAGGATCAGATGTTGAGACTTTGGACAAACTCATGAAAACCAAAAACATACCTGAAGCTCACCAAGATGCATTTAAAACTGGTTTTGCAGAGGGTTTTCTGAAAGCTCAAGCACTAACACAAAAAACCAATGGTAAGCTAATTTGACATTCATATTTGAAGAGAATATGAAAGGAAGTCCAAGTTCTATTTTCAAGTGATTTTGAATAACTTTTCTATTATTTACCCAATTTTTAATTGGTTATATTATGTTTATAACTGAAACTGTGCAGAAGTGGAAATACCTGCTGTGATTTTCCCCTTCTCAACTGAGAAACCAAAATCAAGGCTTTATGAAATTTTTGGTAGCAGGGTGCTAAAAGGAAATTGTGGCAATTACGCAAAAGAACACCAAGTCCCAAAATTGTGTGATGAATATGATTACCATCAGTAACCTAATGTTTGCATCTCATCCAGCTGTCATTTCTCATTGATATAATTTGATTTATGGCTTTTTCTTTCTTCTCCAGATTCTCTAAGACGTACTCGTCTGATTCTCTTTGTTCTGCTGCTATTTGGCATTTATGGACTTTTAAAAAACCCATTTTTATCTGGTAAAGTTTCTTTTTATTTATCTGACTTATTTATTTAATCTTAAAAAACATTTCACATACTCATTTCTTTTTCATAGTCTAATATTTAAGACTTAAAGAAAGAAAACTTTACATTGATTTGTGGATTATAAGGAAAGTTTCTTTAGGCACTGTACAAATTCAAGTTTTGCACATTTTGAGAAAATTACATTCTATGAAAGTTCCAAGGGTTGTGTTAGAGTGAAAATGTTATTTCAACTTCTAATAGTGATAGAAGTTGATTTCCTAGATTTTAATCCTCACAGAAGCTCACTATTGATTTTTTTTTTAAGAGAGAAAAGAGGGACGGGGGAGAAGAGAGAGAGAGAACGAGAACATCGATTAGTTGCCTCCTACACACCTCTACAGGGTTTGAACCTGCAACCTAGGTATGTGCCCTTATTGGGAATCAAACCCTTAACTTTTTTGTTGTATGGGATGACAGGCCAACCAACTGAGCCACCTGGCCAGGGCTATTCCTGTCCAATTATTAAGTTAAAAAACTATGCAGAATTTTATAATAGTATAAAATGACACAGTTAACTTTAAAGACAAATTAATAAATTGAATGAATTAAAAATTACTTTATATAAAATTAAGTGTGTCTTATAGTTTCTCAGTTTCCCAATCTAAAATGAAGAAATAATGTGAGGTTTAAGTGGTTCTAATTGCTTTTTCAACTACTATTTTTACTTTTACTTTCTTCGTGATTACTTTGAGAGAAAAAAAACTGATGTATTAAGAACATCACTTGATTTGGATCAGGACTTCATCCTAGAACTTGCATGTAGCCTGAGATACTTTTAAAGTTTTTGTGTGACATGAAACCTGAGACAAAGTTTTCAACATCCAGACATCACTTTTACATCTAGATTCACCGTCTCATGCTTCCTTTTGTTTTAAAAAAAAAGAACCAGTGTTTGGCTTGTGTGGCTCAGTTGTTGAACGTTGACTTATGAACCAGGAGGTCTCGGTTCGATTCCTAGTTAGGTCACAAGCCTTGGTTGCGGGCTTTGTCTCTCTCTCTCTCTCTCTCTCTCTCTCTCTCTCCCCCCCTCTCCCTTCCTCTCTGAAATCAATAAAAAATATACATGAGTATTTTTTTTAAAACCCACTATAGGATGATAGGGTGATATTAGTGGGTTGTTAGAAGGAGGGATGGCATGACCACTGGTTATTCTTTAAAAAAAAAAAAAAAATAATAATGGCTTACATTAAACAAAACATATAGTATGAAATGCACTGCCTTTGGGTAATTACTCTAATTTTTTATTAGGTCCAACTGTTTCTGCTGCAAATTTATTAAATCCATCTATATTAAGTCTTAAAAAGTAGTTTATTGAGCTAAACTAATTATGTGTATTCTATAATCACTATTTTAAACCTGTTCTCCTGACTTGTATGTTCTTGATTTGCTAAGTATTTCTTGTTAATCTTATGTTTTTGCCTGCTCAGTTTTGGCTTTTATATTTCCGTATCCTAAAGACAGACAGTATTTGTGATTTATTCTGAGGAAATTAGAAGTTAGTTTACTCATTCATATCTGTCCAGTCTGGAAGTTTACCCAAGGGGAAGAGGTTTAAGAAAGCTTTTTGTTACCTAGTTGATTTGGTTCTCCATAGTTGATATTTTACTATTCTACCAAGCTTTTACTATCTTTAAAAAATATGTATATATTTATTGATTGATTTCAGAGAGGAAGGGAGAGGGAGAGAGAGATAGAAACATTAATGATGAGAGAACATCATTGATTGGCTGCCTCCTGCATGCCCCCTACTGGGGATTGAGCCTAAAACCCCAGGCATGTGCTCTTAATCAGGATCGAACTCAGGACCCTTTAGTCCACAGTCTGATGCTCTATCCACTGAGTGAAATCAGCTAGGGCTTTTACTACCTTTCTTATTCTTAGTGATATCATTTTTGATAAATCATCTAATAGCATATAATAACAGTTGTCAGAAGAAGAAGGCTGTTTAAAAAGTGTAAGTGTTATGTTTCACTTTTTTTAAATGCTTAGATTTGTATACTAGGTTAAGGCAAAATATTTCAAAGTGTAGATCTCTGACTGGTTGTATCATGATAACTGAAGATGATTGTTAAAAATCCAAATTCTATGGTGTCCTTTTCCTAAATCTACAAACCAGAATTTCTGTGCCATGACCTGAGAACCTGCATTAACACATACTTCAAGTGATGTTTATGCATACTGGAATTTGAGAGCCATTGAGTTAAGATTTCTGTCATTGGTTATTACAAGGAGAAGAGGAATATAATCCTTAGTTTTAATTGGAAAGTACAATGATGTAATTTTAATGTGAGTCATTTACTCCTTGAATATGGTCCAGAAATCCAGAAAATCTAGTGTTTACTCCTCACTCTAATTTAATGTATGTGAAGTTAGATATATAATTTGGGCTTTGCTTTCTTGCTTCTGAAAAGAATAAGGTGGTTGGAATTATATGAATCTGTCAAACTGATAAACATTTTCTTTCCTTTAGTCCGCTTCCGGACAACAACGGGGCTTGATTCTGCAGTAGATCCTGTCCAGATGAAAAATGTCACCTTTGAGCATGTTAAAGGAGTAAGTTAAAAAGTTTACTGTCACCTCTTTAAACATTAACTGTTTAATGTTTAATGCTTCCGGACAACAACGGGGCTTGATTCTGCAGTAGATCCTGTCCAGATGAAAAATGTCACCTTTGAGCATGTTAAAGGAGTAAGTTAAAAAGTTTACTGTCACCTCTTTAAACATTAACTGTACATATAAGGTCAATATTTAATTCTAAAGGTGTGAATAATAGGAAATACATATATTGGTCTCTACCCCCAGTACCTGGAGCAGAACTCCTAAAACACTCATAATTTCCTATGTGATGAGAGAACTGGAAGCATCTTTTGTTGAACTATTTGGCCTTTGAGCACTATTGCTGACACAGAGCTTCTAAATCCCTTGGAATTTCTTGGATTATAAGGAGCGTCTTCTGTTCTAATGAGGTGTCTGTTGGTGGGTTACTGGTTAGCTTTGTGATGAGGGCTGGTTACCAGAAAGACCAAGCCATCATTAGAAGCTTTGAGTGAATAGATCTAATCCTTGAGTGAATAGAATGGTTCACTGCTAGTTCATAGGCAATTAATTAAATTATTGGTTTGACAAATAATCAATAGTGTCTTTTAAGGGCTAGTCCCTGTTTTATATATTAGGATAGAAGAACTGAAAAAAATCTCTGCTCTCTTGGAATTTTAATTCTAACAGGAATTGGACAAGGATATATGCCATATAAGGAAATAATAGTTGTTAAGTGATAAAAGATTATGGAGGAAAATAAAGCAAGGTGTAAAGAGGATGGGGAATTCTGGGATAAAGGTCACAATTTTATCATTTTTTAAATTTTATTTTTCAAATGACAGCTTATTCAGTATTATTTTGTACTAGTTTCAGGTACAGTATAATGGTTAGACCATCCTCTTGATATTTTCAACACCTACTTGACACTATACATAGTAATTAGAACATTGTTGACTACATTTGTTATACTGTATATCCCCATCACTATTTTGTGACGATCAATTTGTACTTCTTAATTCCTTTACCTTTTTCATCTATTTCCCAATGCTACTCGCCTGTGGCAACCAGCATTTTTTTTCTCTGTATCTAGGTATGAGTCTCTTTCAATTTTGTTTGTTCATTTATTTTGTTCTTTAGATTCCACACATAAGTGAAATTATATGGTATTTATCTTACTCAGTCTTATTTCACTTAGTATAATACCTCTAGATCCATGCTATTGCAAATAGTAAAATTTCATTCTTTTTTATGACTGAGAAATAGTCCATTGTATATATGTACTAGCTTTTTAATCTACTCAACTATTGATGGACACTGGAGTTGCTTCTATATGTTGGCTGTTGTAAATAATGCAGCAATAAAAATAGAGGTGTATATATTCTTTCAAATAAGTGTTTTAGATTTCTTCGGATATATATCCAGAAGCTGAAGGCTGGGTCATAAGGCAGTACCTTTTTTTTTTAATTAAAGAAAAGTCTTTATTGTTGAAAATATTATATATGTCATGTCCTCTTTCCCCCCCATTGACTCCCTGAAGCCTGTCCCCATCCCCTGCTGCAGGCTTTCATCACCCTATTGTCTGTGTTCATGGGTTATCCTTACTGTATATGCATATAAGGCCTTTGGTTGATTACTTCCCACCAACCTCCTCTTCCCTCTGAGAGTCCACAATCTGCTCCATGCTTCCTTGTCTTTGGATTCACTCAATTCATCAAAGCCCTAGCTGGTTTGGCTCAGTGGATAGAGCCTCAGTATGAGGACTGAAAGGTCCTGGCTTTGATTCTGGTCAAGGTTACATGCTGCAGGAGGCAGCCAATCAATGATTCTCTTATCATTGATATTTCTCTTTCTTTTCCTCTCTGAAATCAATATACGTGTGTGTGTGTGTGTGTGTGTGTATGTGTGTGTGTGTGTGTGTGTATGCCTCCAGGGACCATTTCTGCCTGCAGACTGATTAGATTCTGTTTTGATTTTCCCTCAGACAATCATCCACAGGGGCGGCAAGTATTTCCAACAGGATGGGACAAATTGCTTCTGCCTTGAGGCTATTTTTTTTCTTTCCTTTTCTTTTTTTTATTGTTTAAAGTATTATATATCTATCTCCTTTTTCCCCCATCCTCTGGACCACTCCCCCTCTTATTGCCCTCCCCCACCACTCCAATGTCCCTGTCCATTGGTTATGCTAATATGCATGCCTACAAGTCCTTTGGTTGATCTCTTAAATTCCCCCCTGGCCCCACCACACACACAAACATACACATTCCCTGCCTTCCTTCTGAGGTTTGATGTCTGTTCGATATTTCTCTGTCTCTGGATCTATTTTATGTATATGTATATGTATATGTATATGTATATGCATATGTATGTGTGTATATGTATATGTATATGTATATATACTTTTTATTGATTTCTGAGAGGAAGGAATAGGGAAAGAGAAATAGAAACATCAATCATTGATTGGCTGCCTCCTGCACGCCCCCTACTGGGGATCAAGCCTGCAACCTGGGCTTGTACCCTTGACTAGAATCAGACTTGGGACCCTTCAGGCCACAGGCTGATGCTCTACCCACTGAGCCCAATCAGCTAGGGCTGGATCTATTTGTTCATCATTTTATGTTGTTCATTATATTCCATAAATGAATGATATCATGTGATAGTTATCTTTCTCTGACTGGGTTATTTCACTTAGCATATTGCTCTCCAGCTCCATCCATGCTTGTTGCAAATGGTAAAAGTTCCTTCTTTTTTACAGCAGCATAGTATTCCATTGCATAGATATACCACAATTTTTTAATCCACTCACCTGCTGCTGGTCACTTAGGCTGTTTCCAAATCTTAGCTAATGTAAATTGTGCTGCTCTGAACATAGGGGTGCATATAACCTTTCTGATCGGTGTTTCTGATTTCTTGAGATATATTCCTAGAAGTGGGATTATTGGGTCAAATGGGAATTCCATTTTTAATTTTTTTAGGGAACTATACTGTTTTCACAGTGGCTGCACCAGTCTGCATTCCCTCCAGCAGTGCACGAGGGTTCCTTTTTTTCCGCATCCTTGTCATTACTTGTTTATTCATTTGTTGATGATAGCCATTCTGCTAGGTGTGAGATGGTACTTCATTATCATTTTGATTTGTATTTTGATTAATGACTTTGAGCATGTTTTCATATGTCTCTTGGCCTGTATGTCCTCTTTTGAAAAGTGTCTACTAGTGTTTAGGTCCTTTGCCCATTTTTTTTTTTATTGTATTGTTTATCTTTTGTTAAGTTGTATGAGTTCCCTGTAAATGTTGGAGATTAAACCCTTATCAGAGATAACATTAGCAAATATGTTCTCCCATGCATTGGGCTTTTTTATTGTTGTTGGTTTCTTTTGCTGTGCAGAAGTTTTTTATGTTGATGTAGTCCCATTTGTTTATTTTTCTCCTTAGTTAACACTGCCCTAGGAACTCTATCAGTAAAGATATTACTACGACATCTATCTGATACTTTGCTGCCTATGGATTCTTTGAAGATTTTTATGGTTTTCCACCTTATATTCTCAATCTCTTAATGGGCTTCCAAAACTGCATACTGTGGAGCAAGGTGTTTTCCAATAGGGTTGGTCAACTGTTTTCCCCTCAAGGGCAAGACTTACTATTGCAATTGTCTGTGTGAGAAGATGACCTCTGCAGTATGAGGAAATGATTTAGCACAGGAAAAAGTGGTGTCTGCTTTCTGAGCTCTAACTCCAGATCCCCGAACCCTGGCTTCTGCTTACACAGCTCCAGTCCACTCTGCCTTCCCTCTGCTGGAGGAGAGGGTGAGTGACTACACATGAAAATTTGTGTGTTGGCCCTTAAGAAGGTGCCTTCTTTTCTAGCTGCCTCTCTTGCAGGCAACAGCCCTGCTGCTTTTCACAGCCAAATGTTATGTAGGCTCCTTTCTCAGTTCTGCTCTCTACTTGGGGGTCCATTTTGGGGATTAGACTCCAGAGTTCTCCATGTCAATCCCCCCACTGCTGAGATACCTTTCTGGAACTTCAGTTGTTGACTGTGGGAGCCCTGCCTGCCCTTTTGCATCTCTACTGTCCTACCAGTTTCTATGAAGTCTCCACTTTCCATTCTCAGTTATCAGGCTTCTCTCCAGTGATTCTTCAGTTGATTATTCGGGAAGTTTTTCTGTATTTTAGTTATAATTCCATGTAGCATACTCTTACTCCACCCCCATTTTTAATCTCACCTAAACCTCTTTTTCCTCTGTAAAAGATTTATATATATACTAAAGGCCCAGTGCACGAAAATCGTGCATGGGTATGGTCCCTAGGCCTAGCTGGCGATTGAAGTGTGAGCATCTGGCATTGAAAGGCAGGTGTCAGCTGACCTCTGGGCCCTGGACAGCACCTTGGCCCCTGGGCCCCCATGTACCCCCTTGCATTTGAGTCATGGTACCTGAGTCCCCACACCGAGATGCAGTGAGTATGGCCAGTGCATCATGAGCCTCTGGGCTGCCCAATGGTGCTGCACAGAAGCTGGGCAGGCAGCAGGCTGTGTCCTGGCCAGCTTTCCAGACCCGCTCCTGCATGAACCTACAGGGAGTCAAACTGGCCCTTGTGGCCCAGTCACCCAGAAGATGCCGTGGCAAGTGCGGGAGAGGATCCTCACAGGCCCCCAGCACCTGAGCACAGGCCCTTCCCCAGTGCATGAACACTGGCGTCCTGAGGTAGGGTAGCAGGGGGTTAAGAGTGAGTTAGGCAGGTACCCTGCATTCTCATCGTACCTCCATCCCCATCACCCTGATTTCCAGGTAGTTAGTGAGAGGTCACAGCCTGTTGCTGACACCCACAATCACATGCCCCCTGGTGGTCAACACATGTCATAGTGAGCAGTTGTATTCCTAGTCAAACAACTGCCCCAGGTGACAATTTTCATATTAGATTCTTATTATATAGGAAACTTGAAATGATTTCCAGTATCCAAGATATACTTTACTAAAAAAAAAAAAGGGCAAAATCTCTAATCTTCTCAGCCAAGGAGAAGGGGGAGTTCCATTTTTAATTTTTAGTTTTTCCAAGAGCATGGATTCTACCCAAGATGCCTTTATATATACATATTTAAACTAGAGGCCTGGTGCACAAAATGTGTCCCTCAGCCCAGCCCTCACCCTCACCAATCTGGGACCCCTCGAGGGATGTCCAACTGCCCTTTTAGGCCTACCAAGATTGGGCCTAAATGGACAGTTGGACATCCTTCTCACAATCCAGGACTGCTGGCTCCCAACTGCCTGTCTTCCTGATTGTCTCTAACCGCTTCTGCCTGCCAGCCTGATCACCCCCTAATCACTCCCCTGTCAGCCTGATTGATGCCTAACTGTTCCCCTGCCAGCCTGGTCACAACTAACTGCCCTCTCCTGCTGGCCTGGGGACCCCTAACTGTCCTCCCCTGCAGGCTTGGTCCCCCCCAACTGCTCTCCCCTGCAGGCCTGGGACCCACCCAACTGCCCTTCCCTTCAGGCTTGATCACCCCCCAACTGGCCTCCCTTGCAGGCCTGGTCCCTCCCAACCCC
Source organism: Lasiurus borealis (assembly GCA_004026805.1). Taxonomy (NCBI): domain Eukaryota; kingdom Metazoa; phylum Chordata; class Mammalia; order Chiroptera; family Vespertilionidae; genus Lasiurus; species Lasiurus borealis. The sequence continues at coordinate 49,692 of PVJN01009227.1, read as the reverse complement.
GCTCCTCTACTGGCCTAACCCCCCCCCCCCCCAACTGCCCTCCCTTGAAGGCCAGGTCCCTCCCAACTGCCTCCTCTGCTGGCCTGATTGCCCACAACTGCCCTTCCTTGCAGGCCTGGTTCCTCCCAACTGCCCTTCCCTGCTGGCCATCTTGTAGTGGCCATATTGTGTCCACATGAGGGCAGCCATCTTGTGTGTTGGAGTGGTGGTCAATTTGCATATTATTCTTTTATTAGATAGGATAGAGGCCTAGTGCATGGGTGGGTGCCAGTTGGTTTGCCATAAAGTGTGTCCCAGATCAGGGTAGGGGTCCCCTTGGGGCATGGGGCAGCCTAGGTGAGGGGCCTGTGGTGGATTGCAGGCCAGCCCCCCCTTCCCCCTTCCCCCATGTGACCTAAGCGAAGGCCCTGGGATCTGGGATTTATTTCTCTTCTATAATTGAAACTTCAGCGGAGCCAAGCTCCTGCTTGCTCTGTGGCTGCAGCCATTTTTGTTGGGATTTATTTATCTTCTTAAATTGAAACTTTATAGCCTTCAGCGGAGGCCAAGGCAGGCCAGGGCTGTGGAAGCTTGGCTTTCTCCATCACTGGGGCAACTCAAGCCTTCTGCTCACTCCATGGCTGCTGCCATTTTTGTTGGGATTTATTTATCTTCTATAATTGAAACTTTATAGCCTTGAGTGGAGGCCTGATCCTGCCAGGGTATGTGGAAAGCTTTGCTTCCTCCATTGCCGGGGAAACACAAGCCTTCTGCTCACTCTGTGGTCCCATTCATCTTGGTTGGGTTGATTTGCATACTATTTCTGATTGGCTGGTGGGCATGGCTTGTGAGTGTAGTGAAGTGATGGTTAATTTGCATATTATTCTTTTATTAGATAGGCTTTTATTGGTTTTAGAGAGAGCATGGGAGAAGGATATGAGATAGAAACATCGATGAAAAACATCTATCAGCTGAAACCTGGGCATGTGCCCTGACTGGAAATTAACCATGACTTCCTGGTTCATGGGCCAGTGCTCAATCACTGATCAGGCCTATTTTTAACTTTTTGAGGAAACTCCATACTGTTTTCTATAATGGCTGCATCAATCAACATTCCAACCAACAGGAGCAGGAGTTCACTTTTTTCCACATTCTCACTATCACTTGTTTGTTGATTTATTGTTGACAGAATTCTGATAGGTGTAAAGTGATACCTTTTTAAGAGGTTAATTTGTATTCTGTTAGTTAGTGACATTGAGCTTCTTTTTATATATCTACTAGAGACCTGATGCACGAAGATATGTGCAAGACTGGGCTTTCCTTCCCCCAGCTGCCAGCACCACCTTCACTCCTGCCAGAGCTGCCTTTCTGCCTTCCCACACTGCCCAGAGGCCTGGAGCAACTGGGATGGTACCTGTGTATGCAAATTAACCTGCCATCTTTGTTGGGTTAATTTACATACTCCAGATTGGCTGGTGGGTGTTGTGAAGGTATGGTCAATTTTCATCTTACTCTTTTATTAGTGTAGATTGGCCATCCCTAAATTCCCTTTGGAGAAGTATCTATTTAGGTCCTCTGCCCATTTTAAAATTTGATTGTTTTTCTGGTGTTGAGTTCTATGAGTTTTTAGTAAATCTTTTATATAAACCATTTACCATGGGATTAATGTGCTTAACTGAATGTTCTTCTATTCAGTAGATTTTCTTTTCCTTCTGTTGATGATTTTCTTTGTTGCCCAAAATACTTTTAAGTTTGATGCAATCCCATTTGTTTACGTTTTTTTTGTTTCCCTTTTCAGCGGCAATACAGTAGAAAAAACTTTTGTTTTTTATTTAAATATATATTGTATTGATTTTTTACAGAGAGGAAGGGAGAGAGATAGAGAGTTAGAAACATCGATGAGAGAGAAACATGGATCAGCTGCCTCCTGCACGCCCCCTTACTGGGGATGTGCCTGCAACCAAGGTACATGCCCTTGACCGGAGTTGAACCTGGGACCCTTCAGTCTGCAGGCTGAGCCAAACTGGTTATGGCAGAAAAAACTTGGCTGTGAAAAATGTCAGAGAACTTAGTTTTATATTTTCTAGTCTCCTTTGTCAAATATTACTTGCCTGTAGAGGCTAGGATTTATTTCTGGGCTCTCCATTCTGTTCTGTTATGTTTATGTTTGCTTTTTCAGTCTTTATCATGCTGTTTTGATTACTGTAGCCTTGTAGTATAATTTAATATCAGGTAGTTTTTCTTAAGTTTGCTGTGGCTGTTCAGGGTCTTTTGTGGTTCTATATATATTTTTGGAGTATTGTAGTTCTGTGAAATATTCCATTGATAGGAATTGTGTTGAATTTATAAATTACTTTGGGTAGTTGGACATTTTATTGATGTGAATTCTTCCTATCCATGAACGTGGTATATGCTTCGATTTAATTGTCTCTTCTTCAATTTCTTTTTTATTTTTTTAAGACAGGGGAAGGGAGAGAGAGAAACATTATTGTGAGAGAGAAATATCAATTTGTTGCCTCCCATACTACCCCAAATGGGATTGAAACTACACCCTGGATGGGTATCCTGACTGGGAATCAAATCCATGACCCTTTGGTCCAGGGCAGGATGCCCTAACCACCTAAGCGACACAGGCTAGGGCACATTTTTTCTTTAGTATCATAATTTTCCAAATACAGGTCTTTTATGTACTTGGTTAAATTTATTTGTGGGTATTTTTGTTTATGGATTTCTAAATGAGGGGATTGTTTTCTTTTTTTAAATTCTCACCTAAGGATATTTTTTCCATTGATTTTTAGAGATAGTGGAAGGAATGGAGAAAATGGGGGGGGGAGCAAAACATAGATGTGAGAGAGACACATCAATTGGTTGCCTCCCCCATGCAACCCAACTGGAGCCAGGAATCAAACCTGCAACTCAGGCATGTGCCCTTGACTGACCCTTCATTACTTAGGATGGTGCCATAACTGCTGAACCAGACCAGCCAGACCTGGATTGTTTCCCTTTCTGATAATTCACTATTGGTGTATAAAATGCAACTGGACTGGCTGGTTTCGTTCAGTTGTTGAGTATCGACCTATGAACCAGGAGGTCACCATTTGATTCCAAGCCAGGGCATAGACTTGAGTTGTGAGCTTCATCCCCAAAAAAGGGAGTGCAGGAGGCAGCTAATTTATGATTCTCATCATTGATGTTTCTATCTCTCTTTCCTTCTCTCTTCCTCTCCTGAAATCAATAAAAGCATATCTTTTTTTAAAAATCCAACCAATTTCTGAATACTTAATTGTATCTTGCTGCTTTACTGAATTCATTTATCTTTAGGGTTCTTTATATAATATCATGCCATCTGCAAATAATGACATTTTTACTTCTTCCTTTCCATTTAGATGCCTTTTATTTCTTCTTTTTGATTGCTGTGGTTATGTTGAGTAAGAATGGTGAAAGTGTATCCTCCTCTCTTGTTGCTGATCTTAAAGCAAACACTTTCAATGTTTCCTTGTTGAATATGATATTAGTTGTGGGTATGTCATATTATTATGTTGAGGTATGTTCCCTCTGTTCTTACCTTTCTGGTAGATTTTGTCATAAATGGGTGCTGGATTTTGTCAATTCATTCCGCATTTATTGATATGATCATATGATTCTTAGCCATTTTATTTATGAAATGAGATGTATCACATTAATTGATTTGAGGTTACTGTACGAACCTTGCATCACAGGAATAAATCTCACTTGATCATGATGTATAATCTTTTTATGTATTGCTGAATTTGGTTTACTGATATTTTGCTGAGGATTTCTACATCTGTGTTCATCAGAAATATTGGCCTATAATTTTTATTTCTTTGTAATGTCTTTTTCTGGTTTGGAATCCGAATAATGCTGACCTCATAAGATGGCATGAGAATCTTTCCTCCTGAAAATTTTAGAATAGTTTGAGGAGGATAGGTGTTCTTCTTTGAATGTTTAATAAAATTCACTTTTGAAACCATCTGGTTAAGAACATTTTTTTTTCTTAATTTATTGATTTGAGAGTTGAGAGAGAGATAGGGGGAAGAATGTGGGGGGTGGAGGGGGAGGGAGGGAGAAAAGGAGAGAGAGAGAGAGAGAGAGAGGGGGAGAGAGAGAGAGGGAGAGAGATTGATTTGTTTTTCCACTTATTCATATGTTCATTGGTTGATTCTTGTTAATCTTCACCCAAGGATATTTTTCTATTGATTTTTAGAGAGAGTGGAAGGGGTGGGGAGAGACAAAGAGGGAGACATTAAAGTGAGAGAGACACATCTGTTGCTTGTCTCCCACATGCGCCCTTCACAAGAATCGAACCCAGGATCCTTCAGTCTAAGGGCTGATGCTCCAAGCACTGAGCCAACCAGCTAGTGCCATTGGTTGATTCTTGTATGTGCCCTGATTGATGATTGAATTTCAGCCTTGTCATATCTGGTTGATGCTCTAACCACTCAGTCCTAAACCTTTGTTTTCTTGGTGAGTTTTCTTTCCCTTCAAATCAATACAGTACATGGCTTTTTTGTGCATTTAAAATGTCACAAATAAATCTGAAAAATGATTGGGCATCTTGCTGTTTCTATTGCTGGACAACGTAGGTCTTATTCATCAACCTGCTTAACTGTTCCTTTTTCAGAAATAGATACCATCCAAAATTTTCTGATATCCTTGTTTTTAACTGTTGTGACTTGCTGAATCAAAGCAGCTGAATTTGATACAAATTAATTAGCGTCATATCTATTAAGAATTAACTCATTTTTCTGGATTTGAGTTATTGAACAAGCAACACCTTATCTCTTCTGAAACCTGTGGATGTATTTTTTGCCCAAGAAATTTCTGATACCACTAAAACCATTCTCCTGAATAACGACATTGATTGAGAAGTGAACATACACAAACCTCAACCTTGTAATGGAAGCCCAATTTAATACCTTGATCATGTTCTGTACATGAGTGCAGATAGTGTGAATGGTAGCCAGTTCCTATCTATTTCCACCATTTGTCAGCCTGGAGTCTCTTCTTTATCTTCCCAAGGAGACTGTATTCTAGATCGACATGGTTGAAGTTCCTCACAGAGTGCCTTTGGGGCTTTTCACAGTCCCTTCAGAGTGATGTGGACATTTTCTAGAATGTCGACAGTCTGATTGCTGACAATGGCTTTCATCCTCCTAGTAGATGCACAAAGAGAGTGATGGAAGTTTTTTTTATTACTTTCTGGTTTCATTGGTTTAATTGGTCTGTTCAGATTTTCCAATTTCCTTTATGACTCCAGTCCATCCCCAGCAGCTGTTCCCTTGGTAGAGCCCAAGGTGATTGCCATGTTTGTGCACTGACCCTTTAAGAGAGTGTTCCCACTGCCCACCAGGGTGTGTGGAATCTTGCTGATTTTTATAGCCACATACCGTGTGGGTTCTAGTGCTTTCGGCTAGGTAACCTGGCATGGAGCTAATGCTTCTCTAAGGGAACTGTCACACAAAATAGCCCAAAGGATTCTCACCTATCTTACATGTCCTTCCCACCTGTTTTGATGCAGGTTCCTCTGTAAATTCTTAATTATAAGCCTTCTGTTCAGCTAGTGGACAGATGATTATTGAAGTTGATTGTTTTGTACTTTAGCCACTACTCTGATACTGGGAAGAGGTGAGTATAACTTCCATCTGCTCTGGTGCCATTTTCAAAATTTCTAAAAGTGACTTTTTTTTTAACTGATTTCAGAGAGGAAGGAAGAGGGAGAGATAGAAACATCAATGATGAGGGAGAATCATTGATTGGCTTCCTCCTATGCACCCCCTGCTAGGGATTGAGCCCATAACCTGAGCATGTACTTTTAGCCAGAATCAAACCCAGAACCCTTCAGTCCCCAGGCCAACACTCTATCCATTGAGCAAAACCGGCTAGGGCCTAAAGATCACAATTTTAATTGGGGTGTTCAGAGAATGGTTGACTGAGATGGTGACACATAAATAAAGATTTGAAGAAGATGGGGGAAAGCCATACATGTATTTGAATAAAGAACAATTTTTGCTAGAGGAATAGAGAATAAAGGATATAAAGAATTAATGTTCATTATTTGTTCATGAAGCTATTGATTTGAGAGAGAGAGAGAAACATCAGTGTAAGAGAGACACATCCATTGGTTGCTTCCCAAAGGCCCCATGACCTAGGCTGGGGATCGAACCTGCAACCCAGGTACATTGCCTTTGACTGGGAATTGAACTTGTGACCCTCTGGTGTGTGGGCCGATGCTTCAGTCTTGGAGCCACATTGGCTAGGGCACCTATGTTATTTTAACATCTGGCCTTCTGCTCTAATTTTTTATATCATTTTGGCAGTAGTGACTTTTGATATCATTTGTATTTGAGATTTTTCTAGTATTCTAACTAGGAAAATGTCTCACCATTTCTGATAGGCAGCTTTTGTAATCTTACATCAGAATTTTAAAAATTGAGCTGATGCTCTTATTTATTATCTTGTTGATAAGATTGGGTTTCATTCATGCTAGAAATGACAGTACTGCAAACTTAATTATTTTGGGGATTAAATCTTCTAAACTTTATTTGGCCACACCCCCTTACAAAATATTACAAAAAGGAGGACCTGTGTAATAATTTCAACAATAAAGATTAAAAATAAATCATTACATTATAGCTCAATTCTAGTTAATGCCATTTGGCATTTATGAAGAACTGAATAATTTATAATCTAATAGAAATTCCTTATAATAAAAACAACCTCATAATCACAAATTAATGTTTTAAATTAAACACGGATCCCTTATCATTAATATAGCATGGCAATATACTGTTATTAATATATCATATGATAATATACTTAGCATTAATAAAATATAGCAAGTCCACATAATTTGCCCTTGAAGCTTATAACCAGGTCCATAAAAAATTCTGGATTTTAAACTTGATCAAATACCACTGACAGCCATAAACCAGTTTGGCTCAATGGATAGAGCATCGGCCTGGGGACTGAAAGGTCCCAGGTTCGATTCTGGTAAAGGGTATGTATCCTGGTTGTGGGCACATCCCCAGTAGGGGACAGGCAGGAAGCGGCTGATCAATGTTTGTCTCTCACCGATGTTTCTAACCTTCTATCCCTCTCCCTTCCTCTCTGTAAAAAATCAATAAAATATATATTTTTTAAAAAATAAAAAAATAATACCACTGACATATTTGAATAGAATTTTTAATATAATAGTTTTTATTAACTGGAGGAAGCACTATTTTTTAACAATGTAAGAAGTTTAAAAATGTTAGGATATATAAGAAGACTGCATAACTGACATTAAGGGCCAGGAAAAAACTCTTGGTATATTTATAAAGGGATATTTTTGTATACTCCTTTCACTGAAACAAAAAATTCCAATTAAATTTTCAATTTCCAAGGATCAGGCCTTGATAATTGAATCTTTATTTTAAGTTATTTGGTAAATTGTGTCACTTTAGGTGGAGGAAGCTAAACAAGAGTTACAGGAAGTTGTGGAATTCTTGAAAAATCCACAAAAATTTACTGTGCTTGGAGGCAAACTTCCAAAAGGTAAGATATTTTCCCTTTACCAGATTTACCTTAAAAAAAAAAATACTGTAATATATTACTAACTTAATTGTTATCAGATTTAACAGATTAAAGTTTAGTTCTTAATTACGATCCTATCTAATAAAAGTGTAATGTGCAAGTTAACCATCACTCCGCTATACCTAGAAGCCACTCCCACCAGTCAGGAGCAAGTATGCATATCAACCCCAACCCCAAGATGGCTGTGGCCATGGAGAGAGCTGGAGGGAGGCTTGGGCTTCCCTGGCGATGGAGGAAGCCAAGCTTTCCACACACCTTGGTGGGCCCAGGCCTCCACTCAAGGCTATAAAATTTCAATTATAGAAGACAAATAAATCCCCAATAAAAATGGCGGCAACCATAGAGCTGGAGAGAGCAGGAGGCTAGCATTGCCCTAGTGATGGAGGAAAGCCAAGCTTCTTCAGCCCTGGCCTGTCTTAGCCTCCGCTCTAGGCTACAAAGTTTCAATTACAGAAGGTAAATAAATCCTAGATATCAGAGCCTCCATTTGGGTGGCAGAGGGGCATGGCCGGCCTGCAAACCACCACAGGCTCCTGGCCCAGACCACCCCACTCCCCAAGGGAACCCCACCCTGATCCGGGGCACCCTTCAGGGCAAACCAGCTGGCCTCCACCCATGCACCAGGCCTCTATCCTATCTAATAAAAGAGTAATATGCAGATTGACCATCACTCCAGCACACAAGATGGCTGCCCATATGTATTCAAAGATCCTGCCCCTATGTGGACACAAGATGGCCACCACAAGATGGTCAGAAGGAGAGGGCAGTTGGGAGGGACTATGCCTGCAAGGGAGGGCAGCTGGGGTGATCAAGCCTGCAAGGGAGGCCAGTTAGGGGTATTGAGGCTGGAAGAGGAAGGAAATTGGGGGTGACCAGGCCTGCAGGGAAGGAAAGTTAGGGGGGATCCAAGGCTGCAGAGGATTTAATCCCCCAAATAATAAAGTTTGCAGAACTGTCATTTCTGCAAGTTGGGGGCGGGGACTAGGCTTGCAGGGGAGGGTAGTTAAGGGTGACCAGGCCTGCAGGGGAGGACATTTAGGGGCAAACAGGCTGGCAGGGGAGCAGTTAGGCATCAATCAGGCTGTAGGGGATGATCAGGCTGTCAGGCAGAAGCAGTTAGAGACAATCAGGAAGGCAGGCAGTTGGGAGCCAGCAGTCCTGGATTGTGAGAGGGATGTCCGTATAGGCCCAATCCTAGTTGGATTGGGCTTAAATGGGCAGTCAACATCCCTTGAGCGGTCCCAGATTGTAGAGGGTGCAGACTGGGCTGAGGGACACCTCCCCGTACCCTTGCACGAATTTCATGCACTGGGCCTCTAGTTTCATAAATAACTGCTCATTTTGAACATACATTTCTGTAATCTTTTGTTGTGTAATTTTAAATTTTATCATACAAATTTTAAGTCACTGTGCAACAATATGACAAAGAACTCTATTCAACCCACATTCAATCATTTTAAAACATTTTGTTCTACTTGCTCATTCACTTTCTTTATATACATGTATTTTTGAACAGTTGAGAGGAAGTTCTGGGTATTACATCGTATATGCTTCTTTATTCCTAAATAGCTCATTGTATATTTCTTAAAAATAAGGATATTTTCTTTACATAACTCCAATACAGTTATTAAAATCAGGAAATTTAACAATGATCTAAAACTTAATTCAAATTTCAGTATTTGTCCTAATAATAAACTTTTTAGTTAAGTTCCCTCATTGCACTCCCAACCCAGGTTCAGGACCCAATTCATGTTCACATACAACATTTAGATTTTCTTTAATCTGAAAACATTCCTCAGCTTTCTTTCTTTTCTTTTCTTTTTTTTAAAATGGGAATGAGAGTGGATTTTCTTATGATCTTAATTGTATAGAGTACATGTAAATTTGTAGAGTGACTCTCAGTTTGGTTTTGTCTGATGTTTTCTCACAGTTATTACTCAATATGATTTTCTTATTTTTAAAAGATATATTTAGTTGATTTTTTTGAGAGAGAAGAAGGGGAAGGGATAAATAGAAACATTGATGAGAGAAAAACATCATCAATCAGCTACCTCCTGCATGCCTCCTATTGGGGATCAACCCCAAAACTTGGTCATGTGCCCTGACCAGGAATTGAGCCAGTGATCTCTTGGTTCATGGATTAACAACGCTCAAACACTGAGGACACCGGCCACGCTCAATTGAATTTTGATTACTGTGTAATATTGTGATTTTCAGTAAAAAACATATTTGTTCTTAGTCCCTGTTACTAATATAGAGCTCTTAAAACCTGGAATATCATAGTGAAGAGAGCAATTAAATGTGGGTTTTTGCCCTAGTTGGTTTGGCTGGTTTGGACTGAAAGGACTCAGGTTCAAGTCCAGTCAAGGGCACATGCCCAGATTGCTCGATCCCCAGTAGGGGGTGTGCAGGAAGCAGCCGATCAGTGATTCTCTCTCATCATTGATGTTTCTGTCTCTTAGTCCTCTTTCTCCCTCTCTGAAATCAACAAATATATATATTAAAAGAAAGGTGTGTTTTGTTGTATTAATGAAGTAACTTTTAGAAAACACCTGAAGATAGGGGCAGGTTGCCAGGAGAAAATTCTGTGCCTAGAAGGTTGGAACATGTAGTACCACACACCCACCCATTTCCCCATCTCTGGAGAGAGAGAAGGACTTGAGGTTGAATCAGTGTTCAATATCCAGTAATTTAATTAATCATGTCTATGTAATGAGGTCTCCATAGAGAAGTTTGCTTGCTATACCATATAGTTGCTTAATTATACATACTATAATAAACTAGTAATCTGCTAAGTAAATGTTTTTCTGAATTACTCTAGCAAATTAACCATACCAAAGGAGGAAGACATTGGAACCTTTGACTAGCTAAAAAGCATAGGAAATAACCTGGTCTTCCTTTGGGAAATCTCTCAAGAGGGAGAGGGGAACAGTGTTATGGTACTGAGTTCTTAACTTGTGGGAATCGAATGCTGTCTCCAGGTATGTAGTATCAGAATTGAATTGAATTGTAGGATAAACAGCTGATGTCAAAATTGCTTGTTGATGTGAGAGAAAAACCCAGTATTGGATTTAGGTGAAGAATTGTAATGACTTTATGGTGTCATTCTAGATGGTTGTACTATACTGTAACCCAGTGTTCGGTAAACTCGTTAGTCAACAGAGCCAAATATCAACAGTACAACGATTGAAATTTCTTTTGAGAGCCGAAAACCGACTTCTGCACATGGGCCACGAAGTTTCAGTCACACTGTATGTGCATGCCTGCATTTGGTATTTTGTGGAAGAGCCACACTCAGGGGGCCAAAGAGCTGTATGTGGCTCATGAGCCACAGTTTGCTGACCACTGCTTTATCCATTTATATAATGAATTTTTAAATTATTTCTTATCTTTTACTATTTAAACTAGCACTGGTATGACTATTTTAATCTCTTAAGGCTTTGCCTACATGTTTAATTACTTCCTTAGAACAAATTCAAGATTTATTCATTTATTATCTGTAAATTATTGTAGATTCCAATGCTAGAAATGGAGTTAGTGAGTTCAAGGGGCACTACTATATAAGACTTATTTTTATATTCTACTAGAGGCCCAGTACACGAAATTCGTACATGGGGGTGGGAGGTGTTCTTCAGCCCAGCAAGCTTCCTCTCCAATCTGGGTCCCTCTCACAATCCAGGACTGCTGACTCCTAACTGCTCACCTGCCTCTTTTCCTGATTGCCCAACTGCTTATGCCTGCCAGCCTGATCACTCCCTAACCACTCCCCTGACAGCCTGATTGATGCCTCTGATAGCCTGTTTGCCCTTAACTGCCCTCGCCTGTGGGCCTGGTCAGCCCGAGCTGCCCTCTCCTGCAGGCCTGGGTCACCCCCAACTGCCCTTCCCTGCAGGCCCAGTCACTCCCAGCGTTCCTCCTCTGCCTACCTGGTCACTGCTAACTGCCCTCCCCGCAGGCTTGATCACCCCCAACTGCCCTCCCTTGCAGGCCTGGTCCCTGCCAACTGCCCTCCGCTGCTGGCTATCTTGTGGTGGCCTTCTTGTGTCCACACGGGGACAGGATCTGTTGACCACATGGGGACAGTTATCTTATGTGTTGGAGTGATGGTCAATTTGCATATTACTCTTTTATTAGATAGGATAGAGGCCTGGTGCATGGATGGGGGGCAGCTGGTTTGCCCTGAAGGGTGTCCAGGATCAGGGTGGGTGTTCCCTTGGGGTGTGGGGCAGCCTGGGTGAGGGACCTGTGGTGGTTTGCAGGCTGACCACACACCTCGGTGACCCAAGTGGAGGCCCTGGTATCTGGGATTTATTTATCTCCTATAATTGAAACTTTGCAGCCTGGAGCGGAGCCAAGCCTTCTGCTCTCTCAGGGGCAGCAGCCATTGAAATTTTGTTGCCTTAAGCAGAGGTCTGGTCCTGCCAGGGTGTGCAGAAAGCTTGGCTTCCTCCATTGCCAGGGGCAACCCAAGCCTTGCTCCTGCTTCTCTGTGGCCGTAGCCATCTTGGTTGGGTTAATTTGCGAATTCACTCTGATTGGCTGGTGGTTATGGCTTGGGTTATACCAGAGGTATGGTCAATTTTCATATTATTCTTTTATTAGATAGGATGGTATCTATTGGTAATGTTCAGTAGTATATAAAAATATCTGCATAAATCTTAATGTGGAGTTCACTTATTAAATCAGCATGTAACATCATAAGGAACATGTTTAAAACAAACAAAAATTACACTTTTCTTTCTGATCAAAGGAATATTTTATAAATTTGTGAGAAAATTCTCAGGTACCAAGGTACAATCTACAGAAATTGATATGAGAATGATTTAAACTAGTTAGAAACAACTATTACATGAAAATACAAGTATAGTCTGCAGGATATTTTTGAGTTTTTCTTAAAGAGAGTTTTTTAGCTCATGCTGGTTTGGATAAGCAAGGGATAGATCAAGGGCCTGTGAACTGAAGGGTCCCAGGTTTGATTCCAATTGAGGGCACATGCTTGGGTTGTGGGCTCAATCCCCAGTATGGGGCATACAGGAGGCAGCCGATCAATGATTCTCATCACTGATGTTTCCATTTCTCTCTCTCTTTCCCTTTCTCTCTGAAATCAATAGAAAAATACTAGTATATTTAAAAATAGGGTATTTTTAATATACAGGGTTAATATAATTTTGTTGCTTTTTAAAATGTAATCTGAAAGATGAAAGAGTTATGTAAACCAGGGAATTTCTATTATTCTAACATGAAAATCTTGTTGGGAGAATTTTCAAACATACAGAAAGATTAGAAAGAAAGCTGTAGACAATAATTGCTTTATTTACATCTAAATATTTTGTTATGCATCTCCTAAGAGTAAGGACATTGTCCAAAATAAAAATAATAATTTATCCTATCAAATAAAACTAAACACCATTTTCTTAATTTCATTAACTCTCCAGTATTTTTCAAATTTTCAACAGATGCCCCTAGAATTTTTGAAAATACATATATTTTTATTGATTTCAGAGAGAAACGAAGAGAGAGAGAGAGAGAGAAATATCAATGATGAGAGAGAGAATTATTGATCAGGTGCCTCCTGCATACCACACCCTGGGGACTGAACCCTCAACCTGGGCATGTGCCCTGACCGGGAATCGAGCCCTGACCTTCTGGTTCATAGGTCAATGCTCAACCACTGAACCTAAATGATGTGCTTTTTATGGAGGTGCATCAGTTCAAGGTTCATGCAATACATTTGTTGTTTAGTCTCTTAAACTATTTTATGTGAATTTTATTTGCTTAATCATAAGTTTATATTCCTTTCCTCCAAGGTTTTGTCCTGTATGTAAACAGTATTTAGATGATACAAGAAATTGAGTTATGGAGAAGATCTTGAAGTGGTTTATTAGTAGAGAGAAATTCTTTTGCTGTGTTTCAAAATATTGATCATTAATGTGCTCAACATTATATAAATTATTCATTTTTAAGATTTATATCAATTTGTTTTTGTTTTTTAATTTCAATTATTCTTGTTTACTTTTTTTTTTTATAGGAATTCTTTTAGTTGGACCACCAGGAACAGGAAAAACACTTCTTGCCCGGGCTGTAGCTGGAGAAGCTGATGTTCCTTTTTATTATGCTTCTGGATCAGAATTTGATGAGATGTTTGTGGGTGTGGGAGCTAGCCGCATAAGAAATCTTTTTAGTATGTTTAAATGTATCTTTTATACAATACTAATTTTTTTTTTTAAATTTCAGGGGAAGAGTGTTTTTTTACCCTTTGCTACTTAAGATTGTTATTCAGCTGAACAAAGGCTATTTGGGGGTTCTGGTTTCAGGGAATTTTAAAATATATATATGTATTTTTATTAATTTCAAAAAGGAAGAGAGGAGAGGGAGATTTTAGAAACATCAACGATGAGAGAGAATCATTGATTGGCTGCCTCCCGCACGTCCCCTACTGGGGATTGAGCCCACAACCTGGGCATGTGCCCTGGCCAGGAATTGAACCGTGACCTCCCAGTACATAGGTTGAACTCAACCTCTGAGCCATGCTGGGCTGGTTTCAGGGAATTTCATGTGTGAGTTCCAGAATTGTACTTTTTTTTCCCCAAATACAGTCAGAGTAGCTAATGGAAATGTTAGATGTAATTGGGCGCTAATGAAAAGCTGGGTCTTTTTGTTGTTTTTTTATTTAGTTCATCATTTCTATAGTATGTAATTAACCTCAAACCTGATTGTATATAGTTGAAACAAGTAGGAAGAATGAATACACAGTTGTTTCTATTTATTTGTTTGTTTGTTAATCATCACTGGAGGATATTCTTTCCATCGGTTTTTATTTTTATTATTATTTTTTTATTCTTAATCGAGGACATTTTTCTACTGATTTTTAGAGAGAGTGGAAGAAAGAGGGAAAGACAGAGAGAAATACTGATGTGAGAGAAACACATCTATTGGTTGCCTCCTACATGTACACCTACCAGGGCCTGGGCCAGGGAGGAGCCTGCAACTGAGGTATGTGTCCTTGACCAGAATTGAACCCAGAACCCTTTGGTCCACAGGCCAACACTCTAGCTACTGACCCAAACTGGCTAGGGCTTTCCATCAATTTTTAGAGAGGGTGAAAAGGAGTATTGTGGGGAGAGAGAAGAGAGAAAGAAACATCTCTCTGTAGTTTCCTTCCGCACATACCCTGACTGGGGATGGGGATCAAACCTGCAACCCAGGTACATGCTCTTGACTGGGAATTGAACCTTTGATCCTTGGTACACAGGCTGATGCTCTAACCACTGAGCCATGTGGGCTACAGCTGTTTTTAATATATATCATTCTTTATGGTATAATTATCTTTTTCCTTCTGAGGCTATTATATTTTTTTGTTTTTTGTTTTTATAGCAAAGGTGGAAATTTATTGAAGAACAAGTACAGATTCCCATATGGGGAAGGGGAAAGAATCTCACAGCGCAGATTCCCACGTGGGGAGGGGAAAGAGTCCCCTGAGGCTATTGTTCTTTATCAGAGAGAGAGAGAGAGAGAGAGAGAATACAACAAAACCTGTTTTGGTGTATTTTCTCCCTAATATCTTTTCGTTGGCTTTTGACAGTTTTGCAGGTTTTTAATACTTATATGATTTTTCGTTAAAATTTGAAACTTTTCTGTTTTTCTAGGGGAAGCAAAAGCGAATGCTCCTTGTGTTATATTCATTGATGAATTAGATTCTGTTGGTGGGAAGCGAATTGAATCTCCAATGCACCCATATTCAAGACAGACTATAAATCAACTTCTTGCTGAAATGGATGGGTAATTGAATCTTCTGTCTTTGGAATATATTTAGAGAGAGGAAAAATCTTATGTGTGTAGGCAATAGAGTAGTCCTTCATGCAAAAGTGAAGATAAGCTATTTTCAGGATTGTATTGTCTCTAATTTAAATAGTGTAGTCAATGTATCAACTCATTTAAGTTGGTGATAGTTGCACCTTTTTTATTTATTATGACAGGAAAGCAGTGATTCCTGCTCACATTATTTGGAGATGTAAAAGGAGAGTATGCTGATCCGTACATAATTTGTGACCAGATTTTAGTGTTGTGACAGATTAAAAGCTTGCATCAATTTTCATAATAGAAAAAGCAAGAGGTGGGGTTGCTTGTAAAGAAGCAGAAATATTTCTTAAAGTCATACAAGACATTCTGGAACCAAATAGAAAGTTTAGGAACACATAATTTGAATTGGTAAACTTGAAATAATTTTTCAAAAATTTAGTCAGGTGCCCAAGCTTCTTGTGTCAGATCATCTCTTCCTAAGTAAACAAATAATTGTGTAGATATATAATCACAGATGATTTGATGATTATATATTAGCAGTTGTAGTGAAGTATATTGGGCTAATATTGGTTTCTTTTAAAAAATAGATATATCATTTGGGGCATAAAAATACCAATCCTTTTTCTTGGCTGTTAAGATTACTGATAAACAGTTTTATGTAGGGCATTTATATCTGTGTGCTGTTTTAATTCTTAGTGAAAAGGTACTTTTTTTTTTAATAGTTTTAAACCCAATGAAGGAGTTATCATCATAGGAGCCACAAACTTCCCAGAGGCATTAGATAAGTAAGTATTAAAAGAAAATTTTGTGAAGTACTGATGACATATGTTGGAACATGGATGAACTTTAAAAATATGATACTAAGGGGAAGAAGCCTATCACAAAACATCATATATGGTAACTTTTATATGAAATGTCCAGTATAAGTAAATCCAGGGCAACAAAAAGTAGGTGATTAATGGTTGCCAGAGGCTGGGGAGAACGGGAAGTAGCTACCAGTGGATATGGGTTTTTTGTGTTTTATTTTTGAGGGGTGATGAAAATATTCTAAAATTAGAATGTGGTGATGGTTACAGAAATCTGAATATATTAAAAAGCTTTGAATTATCCACTTATTTTTTAAATTATAAGTAAGTTTATTCAGAAAGTCACAGAGATAGAAAAGGTAAGCCAGCTGGGCTGTGTGGGCACAGGAAAAGAGTCACAAAGGCAAAAGAAGGGCACTTGGAAAAAGAAATACAGAGAGAAGGAGTCTGGGGAAGGGAGATTGCTCAAGAGAGAGGAAGAGCATGCTGGCTTCTCTACTTTAAATTTGGTAATATGCAAATCACCTCAATAAAGCTATTAAAAGGACCTTCTGACAACTTATATTTCCCAAAAACATTTTTGGGTGGAGAGTATTTTTAAAATAAAATTTAGTATGATTTTAAACTTTTATTGATGTTATTATAAAAGTTATTCATATTTTTGTTTGTCTTTGCCTGAGACTCTAATAGACTGGTATAGAATTATCTGTTCCCTGGCTGATTGACTTGCATGTTTTTGTTTCTGTGGGGTGTCTGTTATCTGTAGGCACACGTTTATCAATATATACCTTGTTCTGTCTTCTGGTTATTAAAATTTATTTGAGCCATGTTTTATAAGGAACTATCTGAATACTTATGTTCAAAACTACAACTAACCTCTGGTTGCATTGTCTTTCCAATCTCTCCTTAGTGTGGTGGTCCTGTTTAACTTGATCTTTAGCATAGTCACCTTACTAATTTTCATTTTCTTTTTGTATTCTCTCTTTAGTGCCTTAATTCGTCCTGGTCGTTTTGACATGCAGGTTACAGTTCCAAGGCCAGATGTAAGAGGTCGAACAGAAATTTTGAAATGGTATCTCAATAAAATAAAGTTTGATCAGTGTAAGTCCTATTCCATGATACAAACATTGTTATATCCATAAAATGGTAATATGACAATCCACCCTATTTGTGGTTCTTACTTGAGCAATGTCTTATAAGACCATATCCTTTATACGTCATTTTTTTCTTCCATTTATAAGTCCTTAAAAAAAAGAAGTCCATTTCATACTTAATGCATATCCAGTAGATTTTATCATTTTTAATTCTGATTCTAATGAAATTTTTCTTTTGAGTATTCAGATAGATAATACTTAAAAATGATTGTATGTATATTTTTAAAGATGAATGTAAAATATGAAATAACAGAAGAAATACCTGCATATTATGAGCACAGTATCTCATGATATAGTCACTTTGGTGTCAAAGAAGAGGAAAATCACCTGTAAAACAAAACACATGGAAAGGAAATATCATGGACCAACCTGAATAATAAAAGCAGCTATTAAAGCTACAATATTTTCAAAGATAACTGAATCAAGTGAAAATAAACAAAGTTTTCATAATAAAGGGAGCTTTATGTCCAGAGTATTTCAAAATGAAATTTTAGGAAAAAAAATATTTACGAGTATGCTTCTTCTATTTATCATTAGGCCACTAATGATGTAGGTCATAACTGAAGGTTTTTAAATGATCAGATGACTATACATTTCTTTATTTTTTCACAAAGTTATTTAAATTTAAGAGCTTTTGTTGTTTGTCTCAATGGCAGTTTTAGTGGCATATTTATAACAATTTTGACTTTATCCCCTTATAAGGAACAGTGGTCAGCAAACTCATTAGTCAACAGAGCCAAATGTCAACAGTACAACAATTAAAATTTCTTTTGAGAGCCAAATTTTTTAAACTTAAACTTCTTCTAATGCCACTTCTTCAAAATAAACTTGCCCAGGCCGTGGTATTTTGTGGAAGAGCCACACTCAAGGGGCCAAAGAGCCGCATGTGGCTCATGAGCCGCAATTTTCCAACCACTGCCTTAGAAGTTAATAAAATAAATTTATTTTTTAGTTTAATTAAGGTAAATATTTTAAATTATAGTTAACGATGGCTGTATTTTCGGTTTTTTTGTTGTTGTTGTTTGTTTTTTTAATTTGAGTTCTTTCTTACAAGCTTTCTGTTGGCTGTTTTGGGACTTTAAAGTATTGTGTTATATCTACACAGCTGTTGATCCAGAAATCATAGCTCGAGGTACTGTAGGTTTCTCTGGAGCAGAGTTGGAGAACCTTGTGAACCAAGCTGCTTTAAAGGCAGCTGTTGATGGAAAAGAAATGGTTACCATGAAAGAACTTGAGTTTTCCAAAGATAAAATTCTAATGGGTAAGTTTTCTTTTTTTCCCCTGTCTTATATTATTCAGTATGTTAGATAATAAATTCTTCATTTTGAGAGGTTATTAAAAAAAACACAAAGTTAGCCCTGGCCAGTGTTTCTCAGTGGTTAGAATCTTGACTTGAATATCGAAGGGCTGAAGGTTTAATTCCAGTCAAAGGCATGTGTCTAGGTTGCAAATTAGATCACAGGCCCCACTCTGAGCAGATGTGGGAGGCAACTAATCGATGGACCTCTCTGACATCAATGTTTTTCTTTTTCTTTTTTCTTCCTCCCTCCCTCCTTTCCTCCTTCTCTCTTTCCCTCTCTTTCTTTCCCCACCTTGCTCCTTTCTACACTTTCTTTCTTTCTTCTAATAAATATTTTTATGGATTTCAGAGAGGAAGGAAGAGGGAGAGAGAGAGAGAGAAACATCAATGATGAGAGGGAAACATTGATCGGCTGCCTCCTGCATGCCCCTCACTGGGGATTGAGCCCACAACCTGGACATGTGCCCTTGGCCAGAATCGAACCTGGGATCTTTCAGTCTGCAGGCCAATGCTCTATTTACTGAGCCAAACTGGCTAGGGCCCTTTCTACACTTTCTAAAAATCAATGGGAAAAATATTCTCAGGTGAGGATTAACAACAACAAATAATAAAAACAAATGTATAGGGACATGAAAATATATATTTGAATGTAGCAAAACCAGGCTGGCAGGGGATAAGGGATGATCAAATGACCTCTCATAAACAAACGTAGATTATATAATTACTAGAGGCTGGGTGTATGAAATTAGTGCATGGGGAGAGGGGTCCCCTCAGCCCAGCCTGCATCCCTTCCAATCTGGGACCCCTTGGGGATTGTCCAACTGCTGGTTTAGGCCCAATCCTTGGACATCCCCCTCACAATCCTGGACTGCTGGCTCCTAATCACTCACTTGCCTGTCTGCCTAGTCTCTCCTAACTGTCCCTGCTGCCAGCCAGGTCACCCCCAAGTGCCCCTATTCCCCCCTCCCCCCCTGCCAGCTTGATCACTCCTAACTGACCACCCCCAGCCCCCCGCCAGCCTGGTGCCTTGCCTCACTGGCCTAGTTGCCTTTCACTGGCTCCCTCTGCCAGCCTAATCACCCCCATGCTGGCCTGGTTACCCCTAACTGCACCCCACTGCTGGTCTGGTTACCCTGTGATGCCGACCCCCCCACCCAGTCTGCTGTTCAGTTGTTTGGTCATCCCTCACTAACCTCCCCTACTGGCCTGGTCACCTCATGCAGACTGCTGTTCAGTCATTTGGTCGTCCCTTACCCCCTGCCAGCCTGGTTTTAGGCAACCATCTTTTAAGGGCGTGATAGTCAATTTGCATATTGCCTCTATTATATAGGACACTTGTTTGGGATACATGGGTGCCTATGATTTTACTCTTGTCTAATATTGCTGATGAAAGGATAGTTAATTTTATTCTTTCTAGTTTTTTTAAAAATATATTTTATTGATTTTTTTTACAGAGATGAAGGGAGAGGGATAGAGAGGTAGAAATATCGATGAGAGAGAGACATCAATCAGCTGCCTCTTGCACGCCCCCTACTGGGGATGTGCCCGCAACCAAGGTACATACCCTTGACCGGAATCAAACCTGGGACCTTTCAGTCTGCAGACCAACGTTCTATGCACTGAGCCAAACCGGTTTTGGCTCTTCCTAGTATTTTTTACTATAACTCATGAATTGGCTTCAAAACAGGTTAGATAAGACATTCCTTTTAAATTGAGAGTTTATTTTCTAGAAATATAATTAAGCTTTTCCTTTGGCTATGAGAATAAGATGATAGTTCTAACAATTTTGATTTTCAGTTGACATTGCTGTAGTTAATATGTATTGTGCAGTTGTACTTACTTTATTTTTTTTTTAATTTTTTTATACATATCTCCCCATTGCCCCCCCTCCCTCCCAGACATACCCTAACCCCCCAGTGTCTATGTTCATTGGTTATGCTTATATGCTTGCATACAAGTCCTTTGATTGATCTCTTATCTACCTCACCTAACTTTAATCTTCCTGCTATAATTTCACAGTCTATTTGAAGCTTTACTGCCTCTGTATCTATCCTTTTGTTCATCAGTTTGTAATGTTCTTTATTATCTACCAATGAGTAAGATCATGTGATGCTTCTCCTTCATTGACTGGCTTATTTCACTAAGCATAAGGCTCTCCAGTTCCATCCAGGTTGCTGCAAATGGTAAGAATTCCTTCTTTTTTATGGCAGCATAGAATTCCATTGTGTGGATGTACCACAGTTTTCTGATCCACTCATCTGCTGACGGGCACATAGGCTGTTTCCAAATTGTAGCTATTGTAAATTGTGCTGCTATGAACATAGGGGTGCATAAATCCTTTCTGATTGGTGTTTGTGATTTCTTAGGATAAATTTCTAAGAGTGGGATTACAGGGTCAAATGGGAGATCCATTTTTAGTTTTTTGAGGAAACTCCCTATTGTTCCCCACAGTGGCTGTCCCAGTCTGCATTCCCACCAACAGTGCACAAGGGTTCCTTTTTCTCCGCATCCTCGCCAACATTTGTCCTTTGTTGATTTGTTGATGATTGCCATTCTGACAGGTGTAAGATGCTATCGCATTGTCGTTTTGATTTGCATCTCTTGGATGATTAATGACTTTGAACATGTTTTCATGTGTCTCTTGGCCTTCCTTCTGTCATCTTTCGAAAAGGTTCTATTTAGGTCCGTTGCCCATTTTTTTATTGGATCGTTCATCTTCCTTTTATTGAGTTGTATAAGTTGGCTGTAGATTTTGGAGATTAAACCTTTAT
>PVJN01009227.1:0-28189 GCA_004026805.1 Lasiurus borealis | reverse complement strand
TTGTTGATGGTTTCTTTTGCTGTGCAAAATCTTTTTATTTTGATGTAGTCCCATTTGTTCATTTTTTCTTTAGCTTCCATTGCCTTTGGAGCAGTATCAGTGAAGAAGCTCTTTCGGCATATATCTGAGATTGTGCTGCCTGTGGATTCCTCTAGTATTTTTATAGTTTCCCTTCTAATGTTTAAGTCCTGTATCCATTTAGAGTTTATTTTTGTATTTGGTGTAAGTTGGTGGTCCAGTTTCATTTTTTTGCATGTATCTGTCCAATTTTCCCAACACCATTTATTGAAGAGCCTATCTTGGCTCCACTGAGTGTTCATGCCTCCTTTGTCAAATATTGGTTGAGCATAGTGGTTTGGGTGGATATCTGGGTTCTCTATTCTATTCCATTGGTCTATATGTCTGTTCTTGTGCCAGTACCAGGCTGTTTTGAGAACAGTTGCTTTGTAGTATAGCTTGAAATCTGGTATTGAGATCCCACCTACTTTATTCTTCTTTCTCAGAAATGCTGTAGCTATTCGTGGTCTTTATTTGTTCCAGGTGAATCTATGAAGAATTCTTTCTAGGTCTGTGAAATATGTCGTTGGTATTTTAATGGGGAGTGCGTTGAATCTGTAGATTGCTTTGGATAGTATGGACATTTTAATGATGTTGATTCTCCCAATCCATGAGCACGGTATGCTCTTCCATCTGTTAACATCTTCCTCTATCTCTTTTTTCAGTGTCCTGTAGTTTTCTGCATATAGGTCTTTTACCTCTTTAGTTAGGTTTATTCGTAGGTATCTTAATTTTTTTGGGGTGATGGTAAATGGGATTGCTTTTTTAGTTTCTCTTTCTGTAATTTCACTATTAGTGTATAGAAATGCCACAGACTTCTTAGTATTAATTTTGTATCCTGCTACATTGCTGAATTCATTCATTAAGTCAATTAATTTTGGAATGGAGTCCTTTGGGTTTTTCATGTACAATATCATGTCATCTGCAAATAAGGACAGCTTTACTTATTCTTTTCCATTTTGGATGCCTTTTATTTCTTCTTCTTGTCTAATTGCAATGGCTAATACTTCCTGTACAATGTCGAACAGTAGAGGTGAGAGTGGGCATCCCTGTCTTGTTCCTGTTCTTAGGGGAAATGGTTTTAGTTTTTGCCCATTGAGTATGATGTGAGCTCTGGGTTTATCATATATGGCTTTTATGATGTTGAGGTATGATCCTTCTATTCCCACTTTGCTGAGAGTTTTTATCAAGAAAGGGTGTAGGATTTTGTCAAATGCTTTTTCTGCATCAATTGATATGACTATGTGATTTTTATCTCTCAATTTGTTTATGTGATGTATCACGTTTATTGATTTGCGGATATTGTACCATCCCTGCATTCCTGGGATGAATCCTGCTTCGTCATGGTGTATGATCTTTCTGATGTACTTCTGGATCCGATTTGCTAGAATTTTGTTGAAGATTTTGCCATCTATGTTCATGAGAGATATTGGCTTATAATTCTCTTTCATTGTGTTATCTTTATCTGGTTTTGTTATTAGGGTGATGCTGGCTTCATAGAAGGTGTTTGGAAGTATTCCTTCTTCTTGAATGTTTTTGAATAGTCTGAGGAGGATAGGTTTTAATTCTTCCTTGAATGTTGGGTAAAACTCTCCTGTGTAGCCATCTGGTCCAGGGCTTTTATTTGCTGGAAGCTTTTTGATTACTGCTTCAATTTCTTCCATAGTTATTGGACTATTGAGATGTTTGGCTTCCTCCTCATTGAGTTTTGGGAGGTTATATTTTTCTAGGAACATGTCCATTTCTTGCAGGTTGTCCAATTTGTTGGAATAGAGTTGTTCATAGTATTTTTGAACAATCCTTTGTATTTCCACAGGGTCTGTTGTTATTTCTCCTCTTTCATTTCTGATTTTGTTTATTTGGGTCTTCTCTCTTTGCTTCTTGATGAGCCTGGTAGAGGTCCATCAATCTTGTTTATCCTTTCAAAGAACCAGCTCTTTGTTTTGTTGATCTTTTGAATCGTTTCTTTGGTCTCCAAGTTGTTTATCTCCGCTCTGATCTTCACTATTTCCTTCCTTCTGAGTACACTGGGCTTTTCTTGTTGCTCTCTTTCTAGCTCTTTGAGTTGTAGGTTTAGGTGATTTATTACCATTGTTTCCTGTTTTTTTGCAGTAGGCTTGTAGGGCTGTGAACTTCCCTCTCAAGATTGCTTTCACTGTGTCCCATAAATTTTGTATTGTTGTGTTGTCATTGTCATTTGTTGCCAACATGTTTTTTATTTCTTCCTTCATCTCTGGTTACCCAGTCGTTGTTCAATAGCATGCTGTTTAGTCTCCATGTGTTTGATTTCTTTCTATTGTTTTTATTATAGTTGATTTCCAGTTTTATGCCACTGTGGTCTGAGAAAATGCTTGATATGATTTCTATCTTCTTGAATTTGAAGAGACTTTTCTTATGACCCAACATGTGATCTGTCTTTGAAAATGACCCATGTGCACTGGAGAAGAATGTATATTCTGTGGATTTGGGGTGAAATGTTCTGAATATGTCAGTTAATTCCATCTGGTCTAGTGAGTCATTTAGGATTGATGTTTCTTTTCTGATTTTTTGTTTAGAGGATTTGTCCAATGGTGACAGTGGGGTATTAAAGTCTCCTACTATGATTGTTTTGCTGTCAATCTCTCCCTTAATATCCTCCAAGAGTTTTTTTATGTATTTGGGTGCATATATGTTTACCAGAGTTATTTCTTCTTGTTGGATTGTTCCCTTTAGTATTATGAAGTGGCCTTCTTTATCTCTTATTATGTCCTTCACTTTGACATCTAATTTGTCAGATATAAGTATTGCAACCCCAGCTTTTTTTTTCATTTCCATTTGCCTGAAATACCATGTTCCATCCCTTCACCCTCAATCTGTGTGCATCTCTTTTCCTGAGGTGGGTTTCTTTCAGACAGCAGATATATGGATCAAGTTTTCTTATCCAATTGGTTACCCTATGTCTTTTGATATTTAACATTTAATTCTTTTTTATTTAAAGTTATTATTGAGAAGTACTTATCTGTTGCCATTTTTAGTCCTTACCCCCGGTCTCCTCCTTCGCTTCCTCTTTCTCTTTATTGCAGCAGACCCTTTAACATTTCTTGCATTGCTGGTTTGATGGTAATATATTCCCTTAGTCCTTTTTTGTTTGTGAAGCTTTTGATTTCACTTTCGATTTTGGTCGAGAGTCTTGCAGGGTACAGTATTCTTGGATTCAGACCCTTCCTTTGCATGACTTTGTATATTTCATTCCATTCCCTTCTGGCCTGACGACTTTCTGTTGAGAAGTCAGTAGCTAGTCTTATGGGAGTTCCTTTGTAGGTAACTTTCTGTTTCTCTCTGGCTGCTTTTAAGATTCTTACTTTGTCGTCGGTGTTTGCCAATTTAATTATAATGTGCCTTTGTGTCGGCTTGTTGGGGTTCATTTTGCTTGGGACTCTGTGAGCTTCTTGGTTTTTTGTGGATTTTTTCTTTTCTATACCGGGGAAATTTTCTGTCATTATTTCTTCAAACACGTTCTCTAATCCTTGTTTAGTTTCCACTCTTTCTGGAACCCCAATTATACGGATGTTGTTTTGTTTCATGTTATCCCAAAGTTCCTTTAGACTCTCCTCTTGCTTTTTAACTTTTTTTTCTAGAAGCTGCTGTACTTGGGTATTTTTTCCTACCATGTCTTCTAGCTCACTGATGTGGTCCTCTGCTTCTAGTCTACTTTTGATGCTTTCTATCGAGTTCTTTATAGCCGTGATGTCATTGTTCATTACTTCTTGTTTATTCTGCACCTCATCTAGTTTCTTCTACATTTCTTCTTGCTGCTTCTTCATCTCCTCTTGGGTCTTCTTCACTTCCTCTTGGCTCTTACTCATATTGTCGAATTTGTCTTCCATTCTTTTCAACCACCTTATGATCGTTTCTCTGAACTCTTTCTCTGGCAGGCTTATTTCTGCTTCTATTTCGTTTACTTCCTTTTCTGGTGAAACCTGCCTTTCTGTCTTATCTGGGCTGTTTCTTTTTCTTCCCATGGTCTTTCTTCTCCGGGTGTCTGGTTATGCAGTTCTCTCTCCTTTCCGTGTGCTCTGTGGATCTCTGATTTCGCTGCGTGTCTGTGCCGATTGGAGAGTGGAGTTCTGGGTCCCCGGGTCCCCAGCTGCTCGATGGGTGCGCAGCCGCCGGCTTCAGATCGCTGCAGACATCTACCTCCCTCTGAAAGATGGCGCGGTCTCCGCGTTTGCGCTGGTGGTTCAGGCAGACATAAACCCTGTGGCAGTGGGGCTGCCCGGCCAGGAGAGCCCCGTCCAGCTGTTCCCCGCCTTCTCCTGGAGGATAACTGACTTTTAACTTGCCAACAAACACTCACAGTGTGACTCTCAGCCGCTCTCTCTCCTTTTGCCCAGCGACAAAGCTCCAGACGCATCTGTCTACTCCACCGCCTTTCTCTCCCTGTACTTATTTTTAAATTGTTACTTTGTTTAAAGTATTTCCTTTTTAAAAATATATATTTTATTGATTTTTTACAGAGAGGAAGGGAGAGGAACAGAGAGTTAGAAACATCCATGAGAGAGAAACATCAGCTGCCTCCTGCACACCCCCTAGTGGGGATGTGCCTGCAACCAAGATACATGTCCCCAACTGAAATTGAATCTGAGACCCTTCAATGCTAGGCTGACGCTCTATCCACTGAGCCAAACTGATTTCGGCTAAAGTATTTCTTAATGAAATTAAATCATGTTACTCTAAGAACAACTTTGAAACAGATGGGTTTCATTCATTTAAATATATCTCTCTAATGTAGCATTTAACCTGATTAATGTTTTGCTTTTAGGGCCTGAACGTAGAAGTGTGGAAATCGATAACAAAAACAAAACTATCACTGCATATCATGAATCTGGCCATGCTATTATTGCATATTACACTAAAGATGCAATGCCTATCAACAAAGCTACAATCATGCCTCGAGGGCCAACACTTGGACATGTAAGTATCTTGCAGTTTTTCTTTGCTTTCAGATAGCACTTTCCAGAAGCATATGTATGAAATTGCTGATAAAAATCCTCTTAAAACAACATTCGGCTCATTGCTTAATTTGTTGATATTTTCTTATATATTTTTTAAATATATATTTTTATTGATTTTAGAGAGGAAGGGGGAGGGATAGAGAGAAACATCAATGATGAGAGTGAATCATTGATTGGCTGCCTCCTTTATGCCTCCCACTGGGGATTGAACCTATAACCTGGCATGTGCCCTTGATTGAAATAGAACCCAGGACCCTTCTATCCACTGAGCCAAACCACCTAGGGTGGTTGATATTTTCTTTTTTTAATATGTTTTTATTGATTTCAAAGAGGAAGGGAGAGGGAGATAGAAACATCAGTGATGACAGAGAGTAATTGGTTGTCTTCTGCACATCCCCTACTGGGATTGAGCCCACAACCTGGGCATGTGCCCTTGACCAAAATCCAACCTGGCACCCTTCAGTTCGCAGACAGATCTCTATCCATTGGCCCAAACCAGCTAGGGCTGTTGATATTTTCTTTAATTTCCTGAATCATCTTAAAATTAGAGATACTAGTGAAATTTATCTTTTAATAAAGAATATCTTTAATATTCCAGATATTATATATTACAATATGAAATTTAATTCTGGAATCGCAGCAAATTATAATTTTTAATTATATAATTGCATTTTTACCCCCACAAAAGAAATTATGGACTGGCTCCGTAGTTTTTCTAAGATTTTTTTTTTTTTTTAATATTTTGATTTTTTACAGAGAGGAAGGGAGAGGGATTGAGAGTTAGAAACATCGTTGAGAGAGAGACATTGATCAGCTGCCTCTTGCATGTCCCCTACTGGGGATGTGCCCGCAACCAAGGTACATGCCCTTGACTGGAACCGAACCTGGGACCCTTCGGTCCGCAGACTGATGCTCTATCCACTGAGCCAAACCGGTTTTGGCAGATTTTTCTTATTGAATAGTACAAATTTTGTTCTCATATCTTTCTAATTGTAGAGATTTTAAGCAGTTTTGTGCAACAGAGGATAGAAGAGTCCTATATCAGCATTATCTACCTGTTATTTATAAAATGTATTTTGCTTTATAAATAGTTTTCCTTATTTTATAAATTGCTGGTTTTGTCATCAGTCACCTGATGGTTATCTTTAATAAAAGTCTTTGGGCTTTCAGCAACATGGTATTAAGTAAGGTGTGAGAGCCAGATGATAATTCTGGTTATTAATGTAGGTGTTCCAAAACTCTGAATTTTTTTCTGTTTCAATTGTCTAGGTGTCCCTGTTGCCTGAGAATGACAGGTGGAATGAAACCAGGGCTCAGCTGCTTGCACAAATGGATGTTAGTATGGGAGGACGAGTAGCAGAGGAGCTTATATTTGGAACAGACCATATTACAACAGGTTGGATGTAAAGAATATCATTAGTTCAAATTGTGTTTATTGGTTTAAAGATTTTTTTAATTGAGTTCTATATTAATTTTTAAATTTTAGGTGCTTCCAGTGATTTCGATAATGCAACTAAAATAGCAAAGTGGATGGTTACCAAATTTGGAATGAGTGAAAAGGTATTGGCTAATTTTATTATTCATGTCTCAAATTATATGTGCCAAATGTCTCTTGAAAGAGGGTTTTCATTATAAATTGATAACATTTACTTTCCTCTGTCTCATTCCAAATGGAGTTGTCTTATTCTAAACTAAACCTTCTTTTCTTTTTTTTTAAAATATATTTTATTGATTTTTTTACAGAGAGAAAGAGAGAGGGATAGAGAGTTAGAAATATCGATGAGAGAGAGACATCAATCATTTGCCTCTTGCATGCTCCCCACTGGGGATGTGCCCACAACCAAGGTACATGCCCTTGACTAGAATCGAACCTGGGACCTTTCATTCCACAGACTGACATTCCATCCACTGAGCCAAACCGGTTTTGGCCTAAACCTTATTTTCTGAGTAATTTAGTATTGTTTCCATTCTAGCTACTTGAACACTAACAATTATTCATTCATGAGTTAACATAATGATAAGACAAATTCTTTAGCCATTTCTATTCATATGATGTAAAAAATCTACTTCTGATCCTGGCATATTTTATCCTTTTCACGTATTTCACTTTCTTGCATTATTACGAAGCAATTTTAATACTCTAAATTGTTGATTTAAGGACTTGGAATAGCTGCCAAGGTTTTCTAAGAAGGCACTCACAAGCATACTTATGATTTTAAATTTCCTGTCTTGCTCATGCTTTAGTTTTACTGTTATACTTTCAGAAAAACGATCAAATTTTTTTGCCCTTAAGGCCATTTTATATTGAATTTCTTAATTTCCCCCATGAAATTGTTTTCTTATGTATAGGATGGTACTTCCTCTGTTATGTTTTATATGTGGAGTTTTTTGTTTTGTTTTATTTTTTGTTCAATTTTTTGTTCTCATTTGTTTTAGCTTGGAGTTATGACCTACAGTGATACAGGGAAACTAAGTCCAGAAACGCAATCAGCTATTGAACAAGAAATCAGAATCCTTCTGAAGGTAATGATCATATTTTTCTACATTTGTTTATTTAGTCATAATGTGCCTAAATAGTTGGGTGCTTTACCAAATGATAACTGAACCCTTTTGTTCTTTAGAAATGAAGTTAATAAAGATAATAGGTGCACTATTTCAACTATAATTTATTTATTTATTTGTTAATCCTCACCTGAGGACACTTTTTCATTGATTTTTAGAGAGTGGAAGGGATGGGGCTGGGGTGGAGGAGAGAGAGAGGGAGCGGGGAGGGGTAGGAGAGAGACAGAGAGAGACATTGATGTGATGTGAGAGAGACACATTGATTAGTTACCTCCCACCCAGGCCCTACCAGGCCTGGGAATGGATCTGCAACCCAGGAATGTGCCTTTGATGAGCCTTGACTGAAAATTGAATCCACAATCCTTTGGTGCACAGGCTGGTGCTCTAATCATTGAGCCACACCAGTTAGGGGGCAACCTTGATTTAAATATGTTGTTAGACTGAATCTTTATTATATTCTGACTGTAGACTAAGAACAGTTTATATTAGTGATTATAAATACTCAATTCTCATTTACAAAACCATAAGAGTTATTAGAATGAACTATATTGATTATTGATTCTTTATTGTTTTCCCATTCTGGCATATATTCAACATGTGCTGTTTGCTTGTGCCTACAGTGGGCGTATGCTCAGAATACTGACTAAACAAAACAAAGGTCATTTTGACTGCAGGGTCCAATACAGATTGGGGTAAAAGAATGTATAAGAGTAGATTCAGTGAGATCAGTTGGTAGGTACTATGGTCATGTAGTCACAGTATAATGGATGCTTGTAGTCACAGTATATTGGGTGGTGAAATGTAGAAATTGAGAAATGTGTGGGTTCAAGAGGTACTAATATAGTGGAATGTTTTAGTTGAGAGAGTAGCTATGAATCTAAAAATAATATTGTAGATTTCTGCCTCATGCAACTCAGTTGTGTCATTTACTGAGTAAATACTGGTGATGATGTAAGGTTGGCAAGGATGTAGGTCATAAGGTCAGTTTCATACCTGTTGAATTGGAGGTGTTGTAATGTTGATTAAAGGTTGGGAAAGATTCATGCGTGTGGAGCTAGTTCAGAGGTTAGATATGTGTTCTATTTGGGTTTGCATGAAGGTGGGTCTTGGCATAGAGACAAAGACTGAGCCAAGAGCCAGAAGTCTTTAGTGAATGAGGACTTAGCACAGTAAAGGCTATTGGGAAAAGCTGTAGTCAAATATGTATCATGAATTTGAAAGGAATAGAGCTTGATAGAAAAAGGAGTACAGCAATGTCTGGCAGTGTTGATCAGAACAAAGTGCTCACCTTTTACTCTGAAGTATCTGGGATGAGAGTGAATAAATAATGCCACTCAGATGCTTAGAGAAAGCAGGCTCCCCAGGTTTTTGATTAACTCAAGGTAGTAGAAGAAATGCTTTAGAGTACTTAAGGTTATGGGAAGTTTATATAATGGAAAAGTTTAAAAGGGCTTTCTAGATAGATAGATAGATAGATAGATAGATAGATAGATAGATAGATAGAAAGATAGATAAATGGTGTTTCAGAAGAAGTCTATTATTTCCCTGAATCTTATTTCTTTCCCCTTTACTATTTCTATTATTCTGAGTAAATTATCTATGTTTTAGTACTCCTAGACAGCATCAGAAACACTCTTCCTTTGCTTTAGTACATTTCTTAAAACTCAGAATACAGAGTGGCAAACATTATGTTCTTTCCTTCTAAAAGGATAGCTTGGAAAGGCAGTAGGTACTCTTTCTACTAGATGGCAAGCCTCCCTTGTTATTAAGAGAAAACGATTACTAATTAACAGCATTTTAGGTTCAGATGTAGTCCTGCATTATGTTTATACGATCTATGCTTCTTGGTGTTGGTAAATTCATTTATATATTTTCTACTCAGTTTTATTTTAAGTTTATTGTTTTTAGTTTTCAATCAAGTTTTAATAAAAAGAACATAAAATAACAGTTTCTCAGCACTGTACATTAAGACTGCACACTTCTGAATGGAGAGATTGGTCATAAGTGAATTGCTTTTCTATGACACTTGGCTGCATACTTAACAGCTCTGACCTGAATTTATCCAAACTCTTGAGGAAAGTAAACTCAATGTGATGACTGACAGTAGAGGCAGCCAGTACAGAAATGCGATCACAGTGTCCCTTACCCTTCTGGGAAGGATATAAAGTAAGGACTTGATCCCTCTTCCAGTTCCGATTAAACAAAACATCGATAACCCCTTGGCTCTCCTTTCCTCTCAAGGTATTTACAAATGGGCCAGTGCCCAACCTGAGGCCGCCCAAGCGGGGAGAGGGAAAGCAAGTGATGAGTAGGGTATAAAGAAGCTTCTTTCAGCACCTGGCCCCACAGGGCCCTGCCAAATGGAGGCAGGGAGCTATGGGGTTTCTTCCTGTCCCAAATGAGGTCTGTTATGCAGCATTCTTGAGGTCAATAAATTATGGCAATAAATAGCAAGGTGAGGTTGGGGGAGGGGTTCCTGGTAGAAAATTAAAGTTGGGTGACTAAAGCTGGAGGGCACTGGACAGCTTCAGTTCCCAAAATGCATGCCCACCTCCTCATTTGGAATATCAGACTTAGGCTTTGGTTAGGTCCCTCTCCATCTTATTCCAGGCATCGGATTCACAGGTACAGTAACCTGCCTTAACCCGGCTCTGGGGAAGAGCAAGGGCCTTTGTCCCTTCAGGTGGCATGGTGAAGCTGAGATCCCTTGTTTGTTCTCTTAAGGCCTGGCACCTTTGCTTTTGTCCCCTAAGTCAAGGGGAAAGGACAGATGTAGTCCCCTTCTGGCTGCCCAGGCCTCATCCCAACTCAGGACAGCTGCAGGGAAGGCAGCTGAGGTCTGCCTACCAGCCAGCCAGCCAGCCCAGATCATACTCCTGCACTCAGTCAAGTATAGTGAACACTGATGCGGTAGGGGCAGAGAACATCCCAGCACCCAAGTGGTAATTAATAAGGAAACACACACATGGCTGCATGAGGTTCTGAAAGTCAGCCTGAGTCCATATTGTTCATTCACAGACTGAGGTGTGCTATGCTGTGATTCTTTTGAGATTCTTATTTATTTAAAGGTTCATCTTTTCTTTTTTGCAATCCTGGGGAGCCTTTGCAGGGCTCAGTCTGCCTGTCCCTGGCTCACTCCAAGTCTGTAAAATAAGCACATTCATCATTGCACAAATTGATACAAAAACATCAAGGTT
Organism: Lasiurus borealis; assembly: GCA_004026805.1. Taxonomy (NCBI): domain Eukaryota; kingdom Metazoa; phylum Chordata; class Mammalia; order Chiroptera; family Vespertilionidae; genus Lasiurus; species Lasiurus borealis. Next base: position 17,379 of record PVJN01009227.1, on the reverse strand, counting down.
TAGAGTGTTTACACCATCTGTGTTGGTAAGGACCAGTCCAGTAATCCTCTCCTGCTATTTGTGAAGGTGGTGTGAATCCCCAAAGACTGGGACCAGCCAGAGTCAATGGATTTACAAAGGTCCTGGCTTTTTGACTTGAGAGGGACCCTCACATCAACCCTAGGATCTCAGGCAGAGTAGCAGGTGGGGCTCACCTCTAGCCTGGGGCCCAAGTCCAGGCATGGTCTTATGGTCAGAGCTAATTGCCACCCCTGCTGTGCCAGCTAGTTAGGATGACCAGGAGGCCTGGGGGCCAGTCAACAGTGGCCCAAATTATTTCCCATCCATTTTTATAAGGGCAAAAATATGATTAAATATAAAAATATTGGCAAGATCATTGTACAGACAAATGTGACACTGCCAAAAATTAATTGTTAGTAGTGTCTTTATCTTATGACCTAATAAACTCAACCCAGACTCACTTTTGGAAAGACAATTGAAGAATTTAAATGACAAATTCAAGGTGGGTTGCAAAGAAAAATATATGAAAATCAAGGGTCAGCCATAATAATCCTATCTAATAAAAAAGTAATATGCAAATTGACTGTACCTCTGCTACAATTACAAGCCACGCCCACCAGCCAATCAGTGTGAGTATGCAAATGGACCCAACCAAGATGGCGGTTAATTTGCATATCCTGGTGCAGAGCAAAGACAAGACAGCATAGAAGGAAGCCAAGTGCTGCAGAATGGAGGGAAGCTGAGAGAAGCAAGCGGGTCAGTGGAGAAGGGAGGGAAGCAGGTGGGCGGGAGAGAAGGGAAAGAAGCTGGCAGGGAGACTGCAGCTGGAAGCCCTATTGCAGGAATCTTCCTACAGTCGGCCTCTAGTACTATTATAGTTGTCACAACTAAGTATATTATACAAGTGAACAAAGGAAATAGAAGGTCCTGTGCACCAAAAGGTTGCTGGTTTAATTCTTGGGGCACACAAGGGGGACCACTAATTGATGTTTCTCTCACATATCCATGATTTTTTTCTTTCTTCTTTCCTCTTTCTATGTATGTCCTGGGATGAGGATTAAATAAGAAAAAAAGAATCAACTAATGAATAAATACATCAAAAGTGGAACAACAAATTGGTGTTTCTCTCCTCTCTAAAATCAGTAACTAAAACAATTTTAAATGCTTTTATCTTTATAAATGGAAATGAATTGATTTCACATTTTTAGGGTTCATAGATTACTTTTTTTCCTCATTTACGGTTTTTACCTCTTATAGATCTGCTTTTCTATTTTAGGACTCATATGAACGAGCAAAACATATTTTGAAGACTCATGCAAAAGAGCATAAGAATCTAGCAGAAGCTTTATTGACCTATGAGACTTTGGATGCCAAAGAGATTCAAATTGTTCTTGAGGGGAAGAAATTAGAATTGAGGTGATCTCTCTTGAAATGCATCTGTTGCTGGTTTTACTGCAAGAATATAAGTAGCATTGCAGTACTCTCCTTTTGCAACACTTTTCTCCTATTCTTGACTTAGTATCACTCAAGGATGTGAAACACTTTGTCAACCTTTTGTCATATTTATCTACTTTTGGTTATTCTCATGATGATACCTGTTGCAAATTAGCAATCCATAGTAACTATGTTAAAGAAAATAAAGAACTATCAGGATTGAAACAGCTTGTTTGAGAAATGTCCATCAGTTATTAAGTTTCACATAAATAATGATTTTATGATGGGTTATTCTACTAGATGTGAATAAAATTGTGCCTTGAGCTCCTTGGAAGTCTTTTTACTTAGAAAAAATGAAATTGTTGAAGAATTGTCCTAATTTCTAGGTAGTACCATTGATCTTTGATAAAGAAATGATTCTATTTGGCTGCTGGTAAACCATATTTCTACATACATCTGTGGAAACTTCATTAAGATATACTTAATTATGCTCCAGATTGTCCACATATAAAATTGTAAAAAATCTTAAAAATAGTGAATTGTAAATGTGAAGGTACAATCAGAATTTAAGTAATTATAAACTTTTAAAAATGTACCTTGCATTTTCATGGTCTTTTTTTTTTTTTTTTTTTAAACATTATCATGGTCACTAATGAAATTTATTTTAGGACTGCAATCTTTTGTTAAATAAAAAAGTGACACTTCCAATTTTGAATAAGTATATAATGATTCTTGATACTGAAAGTAAAATTAGGTCAAAAGCTCAGTCCCCTTCAAAATGAACTTTTGACTTACACTGTATCAGAAATGGAAAATTGTGTTTGTTTTTCATTCAGATTTTGTGAATATGAACATGCTGTTACAGGATTTACAAATTTAACTCAATAGAAAAATTATTTTAGAGTATTTATTGCTTTTTATATTTAACCAAATTATATTCTTGAAGTGATTTTATTAAAATTAACTGCAGTTTTCTAATAACTTTTAAGCTGTATATGGTCTTCATTGAGGATGTTGATCGCAGGAACTTGCCACATGATATTTGTGCCCTTTTAAAAAATAATTTTAAATTTGATGTAATTTCAACCTTACAGAAATGTTAACAGAATAATAGAAGTAACTTCCATATACTCTTTTTTTAATATATATATATTTTACTGACTTTTTACAGAGAGCAAGGGAGAAGGATAGAGAGTTAGAAACCTAGATGAGAGAGAAACATCAATCAGCTGCCTCCTGCACACCCCCTACTGGGGATGTGTCCATAACCAAGGTACATGCCCTTGACCGGAATCAAACCTGGGATCCTTCAGTTCGCAGGCCGATGCTCTATCCACTGAGCCAAACTGGTTTGGGCTTCCATATACTCTTGACAGAAATTCATTAGTTGTGTTCATTTGCCTAATTTTCTATTGCTGCCTCCCTTTTCCTCTTCTCTTCCTTTCCACCTTCTCCCTCTTTGTGTGTGTATATGTATATGTGTGTACATGTCTTTGTGTGTATTTGTATTTCATTTTTCTTGCTAGACCTCTGGGATTAAAGTTGATAAGTCATATGGTAACATTTATGACACTGAGGAATTGTTTTCAAAATAACTATACAACAATATTATATTCCAACTACCAGTGTTTGAGGGTTATAGTGTCTCCACATCTTGTATAATACTTCTTATGGTCGTCTACTCCTCCTCTTCCTCCTCCCCCTCCCCCTTCTCCTCCTTCTCCTCTTCCTCTTCCTCTTTATTATGGGTGGTATTAGTCAGTAAAATTATATAGGTTTCTGGTATACAGTTCTACAATACATCATCATCTGTATATTGCACTGTTGCTTATCTTATTCATTTTAAGAAGTCACATATTATGACTACAAGTCCTTTATCAGTTGGATCTTGCCTTTTTAAAATGCAGTCTGATAATCTCTTCTGTTATTTCAGTTGGGTATGGTTCATTCATGTTTAATATTGATATAATTGTTTATAATATCTGCCTCTTTTTGTGTTCTGTTTTTCTCATAGCTAAACAGATCACATGTGTTCCTCTTTTATTTGTTATGTTTTACTAGTTGCTCTAGGGATGATAATACACATTAACTTAAATAATATAAATTTAATTCTGGTAACATGATTATATTTTAGCATTTTCTTCTCTTTGTGCTATTATTGTCTTTTTTAAAATTAAATCTTTATTATTCAGATTATTACATTTGTTTCTCTTTTTTCCCCTCCATAGCACCCCTCCACCCAGCTCCCACCCCTCCCTCTGCCCTCAGCTCCTTCCCATTGATCTCATCCATAGGTGTATGATTTTGTCCAGTCTCTCCCTGTACACCCCTCACCCCTTTCCCCCTGAAAATTATCAGTCCACTCCCTTTCCATGCTCCTGATTCTATTATATTCACTAGTTTATTCTGTTGATCAAATTTTTAATTCACTTAATTTTTAGATTCATTTGTTGATAGACATGTATTTGTTGTTCATAATTTTTTGGCTTTTAACTTTTTATTCTTCCTCTTCTAAAAGAGTACCCTTCAGCATTTCATATAATACTGGTTTGGAGCTGATGAACTCCTTTAGCTTTTTCTTATCTGTGAAGCTCTTTATCTGCCCTTCAATTCTGAATGTTAGCTTTGCTGGATAGATTATTCTTGGTTGTAAGTTCTTGCTATTCATCACGTTGAATACCTCTTGCCACTCCCATCTGGCCTGCATCGTTTCTGTTGAGAAATCAGCTGACAGTCATATGGGTGCTCCCTTGTAGGTAATAAACTGTTTTTCTCTTGCTGCTTTTAATATTCTCTTTTTGTCTTTTGCTCTTGGTATTTTAATTATGATGTGTCTTGGTGTGGTCCTTTTTGGATTCCTTTTATATGGGGTTCTGTGTGCTTCCTGGACTTGTAAGTCCATTTCTTTTACCAGATGTGAGAAGTTTTCAGTCATTATTTCTTTAAATAGGTTTTCAGTATCTTGCTCTCTCTCTTCCTCTGGCACCCCTATAATTCTGATATTGGTACGCTTGAAGTTGTCCCAGAGTCTCCTTACATTATATTCAATTTTCGGATTCTTTTCTCTTCTTGCTTTTCCAGTCGAGTGTTTTCTGTTTCTTTATATTTCAAATTTTTGACTTGATTCTTGCCTTCCTCTAGTCTGTTGTTAGGACTCTGTATAATATTTTTTATTTCAGTCAGTGTCTCTAGTTGGTCCTTTTTCATCTCCTCTTGGGACTCGCAAAATTTATGCATCACCTCTAGCATCTCTAGTTGATCCTTATGCATCTCTTCTTGGAACTTGATAAACTTATCCATCTTTTCTAGCATATTCTTGCAAAACCTTATAAGCGTGGTTTGGAACTCTATATCCAGTCGTTTTTTTTCCTCCATTGCTTTTGTTTGTGATTCTTTCCCTTGTCTTGGCATTTTCACTATGTCAGGAAAACTTTTTTACTTGCAAGACCACAGAAGCCTCTGTTGAGCTTGGGATGGGTGGAGTCTCAGGGCTTAAGGGACCGCCTTGCCTTCCAGTCGGCCCCGCCCTCCACGGCCCCCGAGTCTCTCGTGACTGGGTAATCGCTGGAGATGTCCTTATTCGCGCGCGCGCAGTGGCTCTAGACCGCTGCCTTTCCAGCTCCCCTGCCCGCAAGGACCACAGGAGTCTAGGTCTCCAGGGTTTCGCCCGAAACAGGGGCCCAGTGGACTCAGAAGTGGCACAGTTGGGAGGGTCTGTCTCCCACCCAGTCTCGAAAGCCAGCGGCACACTCAGCAATCTGTCCTCCGCGCAGAGACGTGCGCGTGCGTGACCAAACCTCCTATCTTTTGCGACTCCCCTAAATTTCCGTGCACTTCTCCCTTTTCACAGTCCAAACTCCGCCCGTATGAGTTTCGGCTGGATCTGGGGGTTAGTGTGGTAGGATAAGGGGTTCAATGCCGTTGAGAGTCTCCGTTTCCCTCCCGCCAGAGAAAGCCAGGCAGGCACTTGGGCACCCGCTCTCTCAGCGCGCGCGTCTCCGTATCTCAGCTTTTAACAGCTCCTCTGGGTCTCTGTGAGCCCCCTCTTTCCTTCTAGTTGTAGAATTTCCACTCAGCCAGCTTTCCTGTGGTTCTGGATGATGTCCGTTCTGTCTTTTAGTTGTAGTTTTGAAATTGTTGTGCGAGGCAGCAGTGTAGGTGTTTGCCTATGCCACCATCTTGGATTCTCTCCTATTATTGTCTTTTGTAATATCTTTATATATTACAATTGGACAATATAATATTTTACTTCTATCTTATATTTTTAGTTTTTGTTGGGAGTAAAGTTAGATTTGCCTTTTTAAAGAATAGTTTTGCTAGGTATAGCATAATACATGGACTGACTTTTTCTTTTTTAAAGATTTTCTTTTAAAAAAATATATTTTTTATTGATTTCAGTGAGCAAGGGAGAGGAAGAGAAACATCAGTGATGAGAGAGAATCATTATTTGGCTGCCTCCTACATGCCATCTACTGGAAATCAGCCAGCAACCTTGGCATGCGCCTTGACTGAGAATTGAACTGTGACCTCCTGGTTCATAGGTCAACACTCAACCAATGAGCCATGCTACACAGGCGGTTTTTTTTTGTTTTTTTTTTCTTAAATAAGTTTGAATATGTTATCCTGAAGATACTTCCTTATTTTTGGAGAGAAGTTAGCTATTAATTAAAATTTTGGTCTCCTTTGGCTATAGGTTATTTATCTCTTATTTTTAAGAAGTTTTTCTCAGCCTTGACTTTTTTTTTAAACAATATTTATTGTTCATATTATTACAGATATTCCTCTTTCCCCCCCCCCCCCATAGTTCCCCTCCACTTGGTTCCCAACCCACTCTAGGCCTTTCCTCCTCTCACCCCTACCAAGAATTGTCAGTCTGCTCCCTTTCCATGCCCCTGATTCTATTACATTCCCCAGTCTGTACTGTTCATCAGGTTTTTTATTCATTTGACTTTTAGGTTTACTTGTTCATAGATATGTATTTGTTGTCATTTTGTTATTCATAATTTTTTACCTTTTTTCTTCTTCCTCTTTTTAAAGAATACCCTTCAGCATTTCATATAATACTGGTTTAGTGGTGATGAATTCCTTTAGCTTTTTCTTGTCTGTGAAGATCTTTATCTGACCTTCAATTTCAAATGGTAGCTTTGCTGGCAGAATAATCTTCGTTGTAGGTTCTTGCTATTCATAATTTTGTATATTTCTTGCCACTCCCTTCTGGCCTGCATAGTTATTATTAAGAAATCAGCTGACAGTCGTATGGGTACTCCCTTGTAGGAAACTGTTTTTCTCTTGTTGCTTTTAAGATTCTCTCTTTGTCTTTTGCCCTTCACATTTTAATTATGATGTGTCTTGATGTGGTCCTCTTTGGATTCCCTTGTTTGGGGTTCTCTGTGCTTCCTGGACTTGTAAATCTATTTCTTTCACCAGGTAGGGGAAGTTTTCTCTTTAATTATTTCTTCAAATAGGTTTTCAATATCTTGCTCTCTTTTCTTCTGGCACCTCTGTAATTCATCAGATATTGGTATGCTTGAAGTTGTCCCAGAGTCTCCTTACACTATCTTCATATTTTTTTATTCTTTTTCTTTTCTGGTTGAGTATTTTTACTTCTTCATATTTCAAATCTTGACTTGATTCTTGGGATCCCCTATTCTGCTGTTGGATCTCTGTATATTATTTTTTTATTTTGATCAGTGTATGCTTAATTTCTGATTGGTCCTTTTTCATATTCTTGAGGGCCTCACTTAATTCCTTGGAGGTTTCTAGAATATTCTTGAATAACCTTACAACCGTGGTTTTGAACTCTATATCCAGTATTTTGCTTTCATCCATTTTTTTTCATTTGTGACTAGTGTCTTTGTCTTCACATTTTGGCTGCTTCCCTGTGTTTATTTCTATGTACTGGGTAGCTGCTAAGTCTCCTTGAGTTGATAGAGTGGCTTTGTGTGTTAGGTGTCCTATAGGGCCCAGTGGCTCAGCCTCCCTAGTCAATTGAAGTGGATGCTCTTGGTGCACTCCTTTGTGGGCTGTGTGCACAGTCTTGTTGTTATTACTCCTTGATTGCTGTTGGTATCACTGGGAGGAATTGACCTCCAGGTCAATTGGCCATGATGACCAGCTGCGTCTACACTGGAAGATTGTTCAGCAGGAGACACCCTTATGGGGCAGGGCTTGCTACAGGGGGATTTTGGTGCTCACTGAGTCTGCCCCTTGAGTGTATCTCTTATGGTTGTTGAGAGTTCTAATCTGGTATTATTTCATTCTAACCACTTGGTACACTGTCTCTTAGATCTCCAAGAAGGTGCAAGGTCAGTCACTGTCTGGGGCTGCCCAGCAGGAGCTACACAGACATCTAAAGATTCTTCCTCTTTGTATGGGGTTTGGAAGTGACCAGTTGAGGCCCTGCTGTGAAGCAAGGCAGGCTGCTGCTGCCTGACCTTGAGCCGCCTTTTGGAAGCTCTGACTCAGCTGCAGTTTGACAGTTAGACAGAGAAAGGACAGACCATTCATATGCAAAAGCCGATACACACAGTTTGGGTGGGGCAGGGTCTCTGGGAATTACCAGGGCAGAGCAAACAGTAATGGCTACCAGTCAGCCCTGCACTGGAGAGGTCCCTGAGTCTCCGCTTCCTGCGCCCCCGTGCAGAAACAATGATTGCTGTGAACACCTCTGAGAGAAAGTCACCCTCACGTTCCTATCCAAAGTTTCTCCCCATATGTATTTGGGTCCCCCAGAGTCTTGCCCAGAACTGGAGTTCAGAGCAAGTGTGAGCTTGTATCTCCCTCCACCTCATTCCCCCATTAAAAGAGCAACACATCCAGGTATCAGCCCTTTCCATGCCTCCACACTTCTTACCAGTCTTAATGTGCTTGCTTCAAAAGTCTAGTTGTGGGACTTCACTCAGCCATCTTTTCTGCAATTCTGGGTGCTAGTTGTTTTGACTTTTAGTTGTAATTTTGATGTGGTTGTGAGAGGCAGCAAATGTAGGTGTTTACCTATGTAGCCATCTTGGTTCTTTCCTTCATTAATTTTTTGAACATGACTTCCACTAGTTCTCTGAACATGTTCACAACAGATGCTTTTAAGTCTGATAAATTCAACATCTTGAGAAGATAGTTTCTATTTTTTCCTTAGTAAGGGGCCACACTTTTTTATTTCTTTGTTTTCTAATCTTTTTTTTTTCCTTTCTAATCTTACTGAACTTCAGCTAGTGTTGCAATATGGAATAGATTTTCTTTATGGAGGGTTGTCCTTGTTTTTTTAATAAGTTGCCTCTAGTAAATTTGTGAAGTTTGTTCCTACTGGAGTGTGTAACCATTCGTGTCTGTTCATTTATAGAATGTTTAAATCTTGCTTCCTAAGGTTTGCTGCTGGGTCTGCATTGCTTAGCATTTAACCAAAGATTGGACCAAACTTCTTTTTACATCTCATCCGTCAGGACTTCCTCCTGCTGATGGATCTCTGTGTTGGCTCCCAAGGACATTCAATGTTCAGGTCATTTTCAAGTGTGCCCTGGGTTTGCACATACCAGAGAATGAATGAATCGGTTGCAGAAAAGTGTTCCACATGTTTCTTGGTTACTCTTACAGGGAAAATACTTTAATGACAGCCTTTGAACTAGAATTAGAAAACCTTTGCTAAGGGATTTGGTAAGGCATCCATCTCACAGTCAGTTTTCATCACGAAACAAATACTAGTCTACACATTATGAATTCCATTAGCATAACTTAAATGAGTGTGCAGGAAGCTGACCCAGGGCATTATTTGAGTCTTAGACAGGCATGAGGGTTCCAAGCAACACCTTTTTTACAGGGAATCTGCTCTGGGTCCAAAATTAGTTCCACAAAAATCTGGGAATGGGAAATTTTAAATTCCGATTGCTTGTTTAACCAAGGAAACACAGAAACTCAGAGTTGGCCTAATGTTTACTCTGAGTATCTCTGGTCCATAGAGCAACAGTAGGATCCCCTAACTGGAGTTCTGGTGATTGCCTCTTACCTCTCTGCAGCCGGGTCACGTCTCTGATCCTCAATGAATGCTGAATCAGGAAAATGTCAGCCTTCTCTTCACATGCCACTACAGAGAGTCTCTCCTGTAAATCTGAGGAGCAAATAGGGTACAGTAGATCGTTTTCTAATTGGACTGCTATAGGAGGCAAATGCTTGGTGATCATAGTTTAAACCAGTGGTCAGAAACTACAGCTCTCGAGCCACATGTGGCTTTTTGGCCACTTTAGTGTGGCTCTCCCACAAAATACCATGGCCTGGGTAAGTCTATTTTGAAGAAATGGTGTTAAAAGAAGTTTAAGTTTAAAAAACTTGGCTCTCAGAAGAAATTTCAATAGTTGTATTGTTGATATTTGGCTCTGTTGACTAATAAGTTTGCCAACCTCTGGTTTAAACCATTCACACACACCAAAACCAGTTGGTATAACTAAGCTGAGTCAGCCTGACAATTTTTTTTTAATTTGAAAAGTATATTTTTATTTTTCATTTACAGTTGATATACATTTTTATATTAAATTCAGGTGTAAAACATAGTTATTAGACATTTATATACTTTATGAAGTGATTACCCTGTTAAGTACCACCCACTTGACACCATAATAGTAATAACAATAGTATTGGCTATATACTATTGTATATTATAAAGTACTGTGCTGTACTTTGCATCCCATGACTATTTTGTATCATTTTGTACTTCTTTTTGTCTTTTATTGTTTAAAGTATTACATATATTAGTTGGATATATCTCCTTTTTTCCCTCCATTGACCTTCCCCCAGCCTCCCCTACCCCTGTTGCATGTCCTCATCCCTCTCCCCCCCACACCCACACCCCACTCAGTATCTTGTGTTCATTGGTTATGCTTACATGGATGCATACAAGTCCTTTGGCTGATCTATTTCCCTCCTTCCCCAACACTCCCCAGGCTTCTGGCTGTAATTCCACAGTTTGTTCAGTGTGTTACTGCCTCTGTATCTATCTTTTTATTCATCAGGTTATAATGTTCTTTATTTTCCATAAATCAATGAGATCATGTGTAATTTTTCTTTCATTGCCTGGCTTATTTCACTTAGCATAATGCTATCCAGGTCCATCTGTGCTGCTGCAAATGGTAAGAATTCCTTCTTTTTTATGGCAGCATAGTATTTCATTGTATAGATGTACCATAGTTTTCTGATCAAATCATCTGCTGATGGGCACCTAGGCTGTTTCCAAATCTTAGCTATTGTAAATTGTGCTGCCACGAATATATGGGTGCATATATCCTTTCTGATTGGTGTTTCTAGTTTCTTGGGATATAATTCTAGAAGTAGGATTACTGGGTCAAATGGGGGCTCCATTTTTAGTTTTTTGAGGAAACTCCATACTGTTCTCCACAGTGGCTGCACCAGTCTGCATTCCCACCAGCAGTGCATGAGGGTTCCTTTTTCTCTGCATCTTTGCCAACACTTGTTTGTTGATTTGTTGATGATAGCCATTCTGACAGATGTGAGATGGTACTGCATTGTCATTTTGATTTGCATCTCTTAGATAATTAGTGACTTAGAACATGTTTTCATATGTCTCTTGGCCGTCCTTCTGTCTTCTTTCAAAAAGATCCTAAATAAGTTTGTTGCCCATTTTTTTATTGGATCATTTGTCTTCCTTTTATTAAGTTGTATAAGTTCCCTGTAAATGTTGGAGATTAAACCTTTATCGGTGATAACATTTGCAAATACATTGCCCCATACAATGGGCTTTCTTGTTTTGTTGATGGTTTCTTTTGCTGTGCAAGAGCTTTTTATTTTGATGTAGTCCTATTTGTTTATTTTCTCTTTAGCTTCCATTGCCCTTGGAGCAGTATCAGTGAAGAAATTCTTTCGGCCTATGACTGAGATTGTACTAGTTGTGGAATCCTCTAGTATTTTTATGGCTTCCCGTCTTATGTTTAAGTCCTGTATCCAATTTGAGTTTATTTTTGTGTATGGTGTAAGTTGGTGGTCCAGTTTCATTTTTTTGCATGTATCTGTCCAATTTTCCCAACACCATTTATTGAAGAGGCTATCTTGGCTCCAATGTATGTTCATGCCTCCTTTGTCAAATATCAGTTGAGCATAGTGGTTTGGGTGGATATCAGGATTGCTGTGGCTATTCGGGGTCTTTTTTTTTTTTTTTTTTTTTAGTCCAGATGAATTTTTGGAGAGTTCTTTCTAGGTCTGTGAAATATGCCATTGGTCTTTTAATGGGGAGTGCATTGAATCTATAAATTGCTTTGGGTACTATGGACATTTTAATTATGTTGATTCTCCTAATCCATGAACATGGTATATTCTTCCATCTGTTTACGTCTTCCTCTATCTCTTTTTTCAGTGTCCTTTAGTTTTTGGCGTATAGGTCTTTTACTTCCTTAGTTAAGTTTATATCTAGATATGTTAAATTTTTTGGTGCGATAGTAAATGGGATTGCTTTTTTTAGTCTCTCTTTCTATAAGTTCACTATTGGTGTATAGAAATGCCATAGATTTCTTGTTGTTAATTTTGTATCCTGCTACATTGCTGAATTTATTTAATAAGCACATTAGTTTTTTGATGGAGTCTTTTGAGTTTTTTATGTACAATATCATATCATCTGCAAAACAAAAAACAAAACAGCTTTACTTCTTCTTTTTCAATTTGGATGCCTTTTATTTCTTCTTCTTGTTTAATTGCAATGGCTAATACTTCAAGTACTGTGTCGAACAGGAGTGGTGAGAGTGGGGGCATCCCTGTCTTGTTCCTGTTCTTAGGGGAAATGGTTTTAGTTTTTGCCCATTGAGTATGTTGTTAGCTGTGAGTTTATCATATATGGCTTTGATTATGTTGAGGTATGATTCTTCTATTTCAGCCTGAGAATTTTTTGTTGTTGGTTTGGTTAATTGTTGTTTTATCATTGAAGGAACTTTTCCCTCAGCAGGGACCCTTTCACCAGCAGCAATTTTTACAGAAGGTCCAGGTACTCAGCTTCTGAGTTTCCATTCCAAGCAATTCTGTGAACTATTGAGCCACAGAACAAAATGTCAATAAATGGCCTCAGAAAAATAACTACCTAAATTAAAACATATGTATTTGTCTTGCTGTAAGTGTGTTTACCAAACATTCACATTTTCCTCTTGCATTTTTATGCCATGTTGGTTTCTGTTCCTTTTCATTTTGGCTAGCTCCTGAACTCATTAGCAAATGTAAGAGTGTGGTGAGTTCTGAGTTAGCTGCGTTTGCATTAGCTGTTGCTGTGCCCCTGTTCCTGCTCCTGTGCATTTCACCCACCACAGCAGGTGTAATCCAATTGGAGTTGCTGGGTCAAGAACTACACTAAAAGGAGTTTTTGTTGGCACTCACATGTTTATACAAGTTACTATGGAATATGGTGTCAACCTATTTTACCTTCGTAAGAAATAGAATAAAGTTGGAAAAGCAAGAGTTTCTGATAGAGAAAGATGGTATCAAGGGGAAATGAGTATTTAGACTTTAAGTTTGTAAATCGTAAAGAATATGGAACATGAATGGAGCATAAGAGGCTTCCTAATGGTGAAGATGATAAGCTCAGTAAGCAAATTACTGAAAGATTTGGCTAATGAGGTTTGAGGAAAAATAGATATTTTATGTCATTTTTAAAAAACAGTTATTTTACCCTTCAATAAAAACAACCTCTTTTGCTTGCATTTTACTTTATTTATTTATTTTTTTCATCTGCATCATATAATTCCTCAATATTACCTCTTTCTGGTGAAATCTTGAGCATCTAGTTTGCTTTCCCTGCGAAACTTCCATAAATTGTCAACTCCTTCACCAGTTACAAAATTATAGCTTGAAAACTTCTTCAGATTGTCAACTGTACAGATATTAATATAATCATTTATAATGCTAACAAAAATATTCCATAAAAATGAAAAATCCCTGATATGTCTAAAGTGGGCAAGATTTACAAGGAAAACAACTACCACATTGCTAATGGGGGCTCAGTTGGTTAGAGCATGGTACAGGTATGCCAAGGTTGTGGGTTTGATTCTCAGTCCAGGCACATATAAGAAGCAACCAATGAAAGCATAAATAAGTGGGAAAACAGATGTTTCTCTCTAAATATTTTAAAATATTTATTACAAAAATAAATTTATTAAAATCTACCAAAAGCTAAGAGGATCATATACTAGGATTTAAATTGAGAGTAATCATATGTATCTGAATATACTGATGTAAGAGATTGTCAGTTAAAGTTAATTCTCAGTCTAATTAAAATCTCACTAAGATATTTTAAAAAATTTGGAATACTGATTAAAACTTCATTTCAAATAATTTCAAGATAAAGATTGCCAGGAGGCGACAGAAAACAAATAATAAAGAGGGGGAACATTGAAATTGTAAAATACTACAATACATTTATAAAGAAGTTTAAATAGTGCAGTGCAGATGCAAAAAGAAGCAGCCAGTTCAATGAATAAAACAGACCACCCAAAAACAGAAAACAACCAGAGAGTGTATTGCACAGTAAAGTGACATTTTAAACTGGGGTTTGGGGCTGGTGAATAGCCATTTTTTAAAGAAGTTATTAAATGTGGTTTGGGGCTGGTGAATAGCCATTTTTTAAAGAAGTTATTGAATGTGAATACCAGGCTCCAAAATAAATCTTGGATTGATTAAAGATTTATTTGGGGGAGATGAAATGTAATGTATGAGATGGGCCAAAGGGGGAGGATTAACATGCCTGCCTAAAGGTGCTTTCATCTGGAGAACAGGCACTGGTTTCTCATAAATTTGCATCTGCAGACACACATTGCCACAGTCTCTGAAACCATGAAAATATCCTTATGTTGTTGCATCCACTAAATTCCTTGGAGGTTGGCTGGGGCTAGAGGGATGTGGAACCAACATAAACTTGGGCACTGGGAGATTTAGAGATGTTTTTAAGGGGAATTTTCTGGGGGACTAGACCTTGAGTGTCCTGAAATTCCATACCACCTTAGCCCTGGTCTTAGGCAAAGACTGCTTTTTCACTGGGGTACCTATTGCAAGCCTCTGCAAACACTTGGCCAACTCCCAGGGATGTTTGAACAGAACCCACACCTGCCCACAGGCAATCACTGAGATTTTTTTAAATTCAAATTTTTGTTAATCCTCACTAAGTATATATTATTTCCATTAATTGTTTCTTTGTGGAAGGAAGGGAAGGAGGAGGTGTTGGAGGTGGGAGAGAGAAAGAGAAACATCGATGTGAGAGAGACCTTGGTTGACTACCTCCTGAATGCACCTGACGGGATCAGAGATCTAATCTGCAACTTCTGTTCATGCCCTTGACTAGTTATGGAACCCGCTACCTTCTGGTGCTCCAGTGGAAGCTCTAACCAGAAAGACACACCCACCAGGCAGTCTCTGAGATTTGAGTTACTTGGGCTTTGCATGTGGGCTCTGGCTACCCTTGACTACAAGGCCTACGTGCATGCCTAGTGATGTCAGAGGCTGTTGCTTGGTTACTATGATTCCGAGAGGAGAGATGCTAAACTGCTAAACTGCCTTGCTTGAGTGCTTTGGGGTATGAGGTGGTTGGCTAGAGAGCTGGTATTGAGCTCAGGAAGAGTGAAGCAAAGTGAAAAGCGGAGGGACGCTAAGGCTTCTCTGAAGCCCTGACTCTCTGCCATGAAGAAGGTGTTTTCTTTTCTGAGAAGTCCCAGCATGGCGGCCATGGACTCCCCCACCAAACCTGGGAGCAGTGGCGTGGGAGCCAGAAGGCCTCTCTTTCGAGATGAAGATATGGGAGCCATCCACAAAGCTGCCAGTGTGGGCAACGTGCGCAAAGTGAAGCAAATCCTATTGTTCAGGCAAAGTGGCCTGAATGATAGGGACAGGATGAGCAGGTAATGGGGACTGGGAGTCCGGAGTCCACTGGGAGGAGGCGGCCGGGTCTGGCTCAGCAGCTGGGGAGCCGCCTCCTGTCAGCCAGGGTGCTGGGCTGACTTCCCTCCTAGAGCCCCACAGTCCCTCCCTGGTGGACACTTGACCTGGGGTCTAGCACTCAGACCAACTTTATGGGAAAAAAACAAAGGACCCACTCACAATTCCTTCTATAGAACACTTGACTGACAACTTTTAAGTGATATAACTACATATCAATAATGGAAACAAAATTAAGTATATACAGCATTTTATATTAGACTAGAGGCCTGGTGCACAAAATCCCTCAGCCCAGCCTGTGCCCTCTCACAGTGCAGGAGTGCTTGCTCCTTACCACCTGCCTGCTCATTGCTCCTTAGCACTGCCACAGAGTGGGGAGAGTCTCCCACCACCACCACTGCGTTTTCCAGCTTCTGGCTGAATGACACTCTCCCTGTGGGAGCACACTAACCACCAGGGTCAGCTCCTGCGTTGAGTGTCTGCCCCCACGTGGTCAGTGTGCATCATAACAACTGGCCATTCCACTGCTCGGTCAATTTGCATATAAGGCTTCTATTATACAGGATGTACACATAAAGAATAATATAATATACAGCCGAGACCGGTTTGGCTCAGTGGATAGAGTGTTGGCTTGCAGACTGAAAGTTCCCAGATTCGATTCCGGTCGGGGGCATGTACCTTGCTTGCAGGCACATCTCCACTGTGGGGCGTGCAGGAGGCGGCTGATCGATGTCTCTCTCTCATCGATGTTTCTGACTTTCTATCTCTCTCCCTCTCTGTAAAAAATCAATAAAATATATTAAAAAAAAGAATAATATACAGAGATCCAACAGAAACTACAGGAATACAAGCATCAAGTCAAAGATTTGAAATACAAAGAAGCAAAAAACACCCAAATGGAAAAGAAAAAAGAATAAAAAAATATGAAGATAGTGTAAGGAGCCTCTTGGACAACTTCAAACCTACTAACATCAGAATTATGGGGATTCCAGAAGAAGAAAAAGAGCAAGATATTGAAAAACTATTTAGGGGAGGAGCCAAGATGGTGGCATAGGTAAACACCTACACTGCTGCCTCGTACAACAATTTCAAAACTACAACTAAAAGACAGAACAGACATCATCCAGAACCACAGGAAAGCTGGCTGAGTGGAAGTTCTACAGCTAGAAGGAAAGAGAGAGGCTCACAGAGACCCAGAGGAACTGCAAAAAGCTGAAGTACGGAGACGAGCACGCTGAGAGAGCGGGTGCCCGAGTACCTGGCTGGCTTTCTCTAACGGGAGGGAAACGGAGACCCCCAACGGCATTGAACCCCTTATCTTACGACACTAAACCCCAGATCCAGCTGAAACTCATACGGGGGGAGTTTGGACTGTGAAAAGAGAGAAGTGCACAGAAATTTAGGGGAGTCGCAAAAGATAGGAGGTCTGGTCACGGTGGCGCGCACGCGCACACACAGGGCGCCGGCGCCACACTGAGGACAGATTGCTGATTGTGCTGCTGGCTTTTGCCACTGGGCAGGAGACAGAACCTCCCAACTGTGCCACTTCTGAGTCCACTGGGCCCCTGTTTCGGGCGAAACCCTGGGGACCTAGACTCTTGTGGTCCTCGTGCACAGGGGAGCTGGAAAGGCAGCGGTCTAGAGGCACTGCGGGCACGCGTGCACAAGGACCGCTCCAGCGATTATCCAGTCACCTGAGACTTGGGGGCCGTAGAGGGCGGGGCCGACTGGAAGGCAAGGCGGTCCCTTAAGCCCTGAGACTCCACCCATCCCAAGCTCAAAGAGGCTTCTGTGGTCTTGCAAGTAAAAATGTTCCCCCGACATAGTGAAAATGCCAAGACAAGGGAAGGGATCAAAAACAAAAGAAATGGAAGAAAAAAAACGACTGGATATAGAGTTCAAAACCATGCTTATAAGGATTTTCAAGAATATGCTAGAAAAGGCGGATAAATTTAGCGAAAGCCTACTAGAGATACAAAAGAGCCAACTAGAGATGCTAGAGATGATGCATAAAATTAGCAAGCCCCAAGAGGAGATGAAAAA
>PVJN01009226.1:0-61589 GCA_004026805.1 Lasiurus borealis | reverse complement strand
AACTGGAGTGACAGGAAGAAGATGCTCTGGGGAAAAGGAACTGGCTGGCTGGAAGTCAGTTCCCCTCCGAGCTGGGAAGCAACCAGGGCAGGAAGGCCCGGTGGCTCCAGCCCCTGCTTGACGCCAGTACCCGGGGATGACAGAACCCGGCCGGGAATCGTGCCAGCCTCCTCGGAACCCCAGGCCTCACTGGGCATGTCTCACAACAGTCAGACCTGTCAGCTCAGGCTGCGAAGTAGATACACAGCCCACATTTCCTGCTTTTAAACCCAGATTGCTGGAGAGGGGCCCCTGGGAGCAATTTTCCAAAGCCACAGGCCCTGGGCTCTGTAGCCCTGCTGGGCTGATGTTTATCATGTACCCCTCTGGTGCTGTGCAACCGAATGCAGTTTCTTTGGCCGATCTGAGCCTCAGTTTCTGCATCTGTAAAATGGGGACAATTATATAACTTTTCTGCCGAGGGCTGTGATAGGCGTAGAAGAGTGGCTGGCATGTGACAAGCACTTCATGAACATGAGCTAAGTGGTCTTTACCCCTCCTATGACACCTGTGACTCGGTGGTTGCTGCCTTGTTACACAGGTGAGAAAACTGAGGCTAGAGATGGGAGTGAGGGCCCAAGGGCATGGAGTTTACAAGTAGTAGAGCAAGAGTGGGGACCCCAGGCTGGCTGACTCCCAGGTCTGAGAACCTCCCACCCCATCCTTACTCCTGTGGCAGGTCCCTGGGGTGCTGAGCAGGGCTGGGAAAGGGGAGAATTTTTTTTTAATTTTTATTATTTTTTAAAAAATGTATTTTATTGATTTTCTACAGAGAGGAAGGGAGAGGGATAGAGTTAGAAACATCGATGAGAGAGAGACATTGATCAGCTGCCTCTTACATGCCCCTATTGGGGAAGTGCCTGCAACCAAGGTACATGCCCTTGACCAGAATCGAACCTGGGACCTTTCAGTCCGCAGACCGACATTCTATCTACTGAGCCAAACCAGTTTCAGCGAGAATTCTTTTTCCCTCAGATGTTTTCAGTGGAGCCGAGAGAGAGACTCTGTCTATCCTAGGGCTGTCCTGGGGTTAGGGCAACTGCCCAGTCACCCTCCTCTCTTTTTATAAACGGTAATGTTCCCCATTTCCTGGGTCCTGTCAGGTATCAGTGACCGTACTAAGCCTGCCATCACATTCACTCATTTCATCTTCACCACAGCCCTGTGAGGAAGGTGCTTTCCCCCCATATTTCACAGCTGAGAAAACCCGTCTTTTGCCTCAAGCCACACAGCTGGTCAGAGGTAGCAGGCCTGGGACCGGAGACCTCTGCCTATCTGCTTTTCACCCAGCACGGAGATGTGATGCTCCCAGCCGGTGATGCACCTGTCCCGTGCCTCAGTTTCTCCATCTGTAAATTGGAGCGATGAGGACAGTACCTACTTATATTCTAGGATTATGGCAAGATCCATTTGCAATGCGCACAAAACAGCATTTGGGATGGTGTTTGACTCAGTGAGTCTTCCATAAGTAAAAATTAGCTCTTTTCAGCTGCTTTCCTCTACAATCGCCCCCAACTAGTCACCATATAATTAATGATGATTATCTTATCTCTTGGGAATGAAATAGACACACTGTGACTGTGAAGCTAGTTATTCGAGGTCTGCTCGCCCTTCTCCTGGAGATTAGGACTGACGAGGCTGAAACCAAGGTGGTGATTTCTAAATATTGTTCAGGAAGAAGAATTTGGGAGCCGGAGGAAAACTGTTGGCATAAATTTGCTGATGTCCCAAACTATTCTTTTTAAAAATTCTAAATCAGGGTCTTTACAGAGAAGGGGACCAGGCCTGGTCTCCGTGGGTTCCTAGCATGACCCTCTGCCAGAGTGGCCTCAGAAAAGACCTACTAAGTGAGAGCCGATTCCTGAATGCACTCAGGGAGGAGGGGCCTCACAGGTCACCCTATCTTGAAAGGGGCAGGAATCCAGGCCTAGAGATGGGGAAGTGACTGACACACAAGGTCACACATAAACTGATGGGGATCAGAAATTCAGGCTCCCTGCTCATTCCTCACGATCTTAACATTGACAGGATGCCTCCCTTTGGTGGGGCGTGGACCACAGAGTAACATGGAGAGAGAGGGTAGTCCCCATCCTCAGGGATCCCAGCGCTCAACTGGCTCCGGGTAGAGTGTGGGGAACAGCTACAGCCCTTGGAGATGAGAGGGCACAGTCTTCCCACGGCCACATGTAAGTCCCAGCTTGGAGGGCAGGGCTCTCCCCACACAATTATAGCCAACAGCTGTAGTTGTGAGCTTGAACCTGTGGTCCTAACACGTGGCCCCACATGCTCGAGTGATGTAGGCTTGATAGAGTTCAGGTGCATGTAGTTGAGTAGGATTGAAATATACGAGAAAGTTGTAAACATCTTGATTGCACCCTTACTTTGCCTCTTGGCATCTGCTGTAAAATAAAGATGCGGCTTGTAGGTGTAGCCAATGTCTCTCAGAGAAGCAGTGTCCCCCGAAACCCAGCTTTCATTCTCCCGTCTGTCTTTCCTAAGCCTTTCAGCCGCCCCCGCTCAGGGTCACCCTTGGCCGGGCTGGTGGGGCACAGTAGAGCTGCCGGATGGGTTGGAAAATGGAACCAGGAGACCTGGTTCTAGTCTCAGCCTTTCCATTTTCTAGCTCTGAACCTTAGGGAGGTCACTGAAAGGTAATGAAAGTCAACGGAGACATGGAGCCCTCCCTGCATTTATATGGCTCTTAGAGAGTTTACTCAGAGCATCCACAGCATCCTCTCCATCAGCCCCACCTCCCAGGGCCATGGCAGGGTAAGGAATATAGAAAGCCTGAGTCTTCCAAGTTCTAGCTCTTGGCTTCTTCTCTGGCTCCAGCTCTAGGCCTGTGTATCTGCTATCCTAATAACGCTGTGAAACAACCATCCCCAAACTCAGTGGCTGCCAGCAACAAGCCTTTATCCTCAACACTTGTGGGCTGTAGGCCAATATGGTTATCATGATCTAGGATGGGCTCAGCTGGGTGCCCTGTTACAGACTGAAGGTTGGGCTCAAGTTCACTCAGGTTCAAGTATGTTTGTTCTAGTGACCCCAGCTGAAGGGCAACAGTCTCCCAGGCGAACAAACCTCTCCTTTCAGGCACCAGCAGAGTGCAAGGGAGCAGGTCAGTTCACTAAAGCACATTTCAGGTCTCTATTCTGTCATGTCTGCTAACATCTCTTGCTCAAAGCAAGTCCCACAGCCAAGCCCACCTTCGGTAGGCAGGAGGGCACCCCGTGCACAGTGGCAGGAGAAAGGGAATATAAATGTTTGCTAAATAGCAATCCAGTCTATCATGGCTAAAGACCCCCCACTTAGAATATGAAGAGGCCCATTTTGGCCACAGCTGGCTCTCGGGACCTCTTTGCCCCCCAGAATTCACAGGCAGAGTGAAGAGACAGCCTAGCCTAGGAAAGGGGGTGCAGACAGGGTGAGCCCTTGCCCCTGGGCAAATCCTTGTCCCCATAGTATCTTCGTTCTCTAACTGCAACATTCCCCAAGGCTCCTTCTAGGGGCTCCGCCAGCCCCTGGCCCTTCCTCCCTGTCCTCCCCCAGTCCGACGGAGTCTCCAGAACACAGAATGACAAGGCGCGTTGTGCCGTGCCCTCACAGCCAGGTTTGGCGAGCCCGAGAGCAGGACAGAGAAGGATTGAGAAAAGACAAGAGGAGAGAGCCGAGTCTGGACGGGATGCTGCCCTTTCTGACGGAGAGCTAGCGATAATGTCACAGCCTGCAAGCCAAGCCTTTATTTTATAGCCAGTTTCCACGGGGCAAAGTAAGGGCGTGGCTACAATGTTCCCGCGGGTTTCCAATCTACTCCATCACACGCACCTGATCCAGCGTTGTTTGCTTGCTGCACATCCCGCAGCCAGTATCACTCAGCCACGTGGGACCACAGGTTCGGACCGTAAGGTCAAGCTCACAGCCGTAGCCTTTGGCTGTAATTGTGCTGGGACTGGCACGTGGCTTTGCCACGAGAGGATCGTGCCCTCTCCTTAGTCTCAGGCTTGAACCTGTGCGAACGCTGTAGCCCCTCTCCACAGCCCCTGCTGTGCCCAACTGGCTGGCATTTCGGCTCAGGAACGCCTCGTCCTGAGAAAAGAAGCCGATCTGCTTTCCACCCTGTGAAAATGGCCGTTTTCCCACCCAGGCAGCCCTCACGGGGGGGCAGCCAGCTGCTTCTGGGGGACAAAGGAGGGTAGAATTCAGATGAGGGCCAGCTGTAGGCGTGGGGGCTGACACATGAGAGGGGCTGTGGAAAGGCAAGCCATGCCCTGTGTACACAGGTGGGCCAGGCTGGCCTTGGAGGCCAAACTACTGCCCCCTCCCACCCCAGTCCTCAGTTTCCTCATCTGTGAAACACAGGTGACGTTCTGGAAGCCCTTTCTAGCTCCCAAGCCGTATGGCGCTAAATGGACCAACCTTTGTTCAAAGATTGATTTTTGTGGCTCAAACCAGTTCCTAGGTCCCATCCTCCCCCCCCCCCCACCTCCACTCCTCTGAACCTAGACACACTGATTGGAACCATAAGCCTCACCCCACGCAGTGCCCCGGCTCCAGGAATGCTCTCCCTGTGGCTAGCAGGCTGCGGGGGGCAGGCGGTGCCTTCCTGGAGCTTGACACAGGCCACAGGTGGCACACGGTCCTCATTCCCCGAAAGGCATCCCTCGTGGGGCTGGCTCCAGAAGGCTCGGCCAGCCAGGGCCCTAGGCTTGTCAAAAAGAAGGTCACTCTGTTCCCAGACAGAGTCTCCCCCAATATCCCCAGAGGAAGCTCCGCGTGCCCTCAAAGGCCCTCTGAGAGCACAAAGCCGGCTGCTGAGTGCTGGGCCCGAGAAACCCCAGGAGGCAGGGGGTGAGGTGGAGCGGCGGGCCAGGGCGGTCTCGGGAGACTGGCGACCTCGTTTCACCGTCCTTCACCCATTTTGACAAAGATTTCAGGCAACGGCTCCCTCTCTCCTGAGGCCCAGACCATAGATAGTCCCATGTAAAAATCTGGGTGCTGTCACCACCCTCAGGCTTGAAACGTCTGCCTATGCAGGGAGACAGGGAGGGAACAAGTACCCCGCTCACTCCTCTCCCTCCCTCTGCTCTCCTGCCCCATTGATGGAACCAGCCAGAAGCCAGTGGGCAAAGACAGGGAGCCTGCAGATGCCATCCATGCAGCCCGCCTCCAGGTTACAGAGTAGGGGCGGGCTGAGGGGCCGAATGTGGGTCTGGTGGTACAAACAGAAGATGCCCAGCTGAGGGATGCTAAGGAAGGGAGAAGTCATCAAGATATGCTAAGGTTATTGTCCCGTCTCTCCATCCAGCTCCGGGCCTTCTCCTCCTCTGGGTATCAGGGCCTGGGGAATCCAGGGTTTTGGATTCAGACAGAACAGGAGCTGGATCCTAACTCTACACCTCACTCACTGGCTATGTGACTTTGAGCGAGTTACTTCACCTTGAGCCTCAGTATTCTCACCTGTAAAATGAGAACAAGAGCACCTAGTTCGAAAGCAGTTGTTGAAGAATAAAAGGGAAAATGGCCAAAACCGGTTTGGCTCAGTGGATAGAGCGTCGGCTTGCGGACTGAGGGGTCCCAGGTTCGATTCTGGGCAAGGGCATTTCATTGGTTGCGGGCACATCCCCAGTAGGAGGTGTGCAGGACGCAGCTGATCGGTATCTCTCTCATTAATGTTTCTAACTTTCTATCCCTCTCCCTTCCTCACTGTGAAAAATCAATAAAATATATTTTTTTAAAAAAGGGAAAATGGACAGACAATGCTTGAAACATAGTAAGTGCTCAACAAACAGATCTCATTTTTATCCAGATCTGTCTGTCCTTATCTCTTGGCTGAGCCTGCAGAAACTCTGGGCTGGCCTCTGCCTTTAGTCTCAGCCCCCCTAGTTCATCCTCCACACTGTCCCCAGAGGCTTTCCCTAAGACCCCGGTCAGATGATGTCACAGTCTTCTTCAAAAACCATTCACAGGTCCCTGTGCCCAGAGCATAAAGTTCAAGCTCTGTAGTGCAACAACCCAAGTCAGTCAGCGTCCGGTCTTAATCCCCCTCACCAGAGCCTGCCAGGTCCTCTCTTGGTTTCCTCGCCTGAGTGACATTGATCTTCTCTGTCCCCACTGCTCTCAAAGAGCCTCTAGATTTCCAAGCCTTGGCCAGAGCTGTCCCCTCTACCCGATGCCCCTTCTCCTTCTGTCTCACAGATGGGAGACTCTGTCTTCAGTGAAAATCCCTCCATCATATCCACATGCAACTGCCCACAGCATGTTTCTTAGGCCTCCATGTGGCACTTACTCCATTTTGTCTACTAGCAGAAGCAGTCGTGGCTTGGCTGTCCCTCATTAGTCTTGGGATATTTTAAGGCCAGTCTTGTGGCACCCACATCTGGCTCTTTGCCATCCCTCCACCAGTGCCAGACATGGGTGAGGACCTACTGTGTGCCAAGGTGATCCGACACATCCACGCATCTTTAGAGGACACTCCCAAGCTGCGGGTGTCATTATCCTTTTTTACTAATAAGGAAACGGAGGGAAGAGATTTGCTTTAGTCCTCGATTAACATGTGGAGAAGGAGACTCTGAACCAGGGATATCTGGACTCTGCAATCTGTGCTTTCCGACTCACTGTGGGGTTCAAGAAATTTTGAAAAATGGACCAATGTGTGAATGAATGAATGAATGAATGAATGAATGAAAGATGGCAGTAGCAACATGCTATAGTGGTAAAGAGCAAACAAGACGGGCTCAAGTCCAACACTTTTGACCTTGGAGCAGTTGCTTCTCTCCTCTGAGCAGAAAGCAAGTGCTCAGGAATGTGCCCTTCCCAACCTCCCCCGACCCCTGTCTTCCCACACGGTCCGTTTTCCTGGTGCCCTCAGTGAGTCAGGCTGGGTTCCGGGCAGGTGGGACTTCCCAGCGGGGAGCAAAGATCCACGTGGCTGAGACTGGTGCTGTGTGGGGAGGCCGCAGCCTGCGGGGAGCCCAGACAACCCCTGACACTGCCCTTCAGGCCAGTGCGGTGATGCCCTCTCCAGCACCCCGCGCCCAGGGTGGCAGGAGGGCCTATTAAAACTATTTATACGCTGCCCGCCTGCCCACTGACTGCACGACCACAGTGCCTCCCACTGTTCCCCCACCCTCCCTGCCGGTGGCTTGGCTGGATAGCCTGGCTCTCTCAGTAAAGACGGGAAGTTGACAAGGAACCCCAAAGGGGCCCACTGTTGCTCCCCTGAAAGGCTTTGTTGAAGGTGTCTTTGCTGGAAGGCGCTGGGCAGCCCAGGGGTCTGCACCTGGGGCTTTGCCTGGAGCATGTGTGGCCTGGGTTTGGCCTGAGTGTCCACTGGCTGGGCAGCATCTCAGTAGTGGAGCAAGACTGCCCTTTACCCTCCTCTTCAAGGGGCACCGGCGACCCCGGCCATAAATCAACCACTTTCATTCTTATCAGGGACACGTTTGGCAAGGAGATTGTTGGCTCCAGTGTGAATGGGGTGAGGGGACAAAGAGCAAAGCTGTTTAAAAGGGAGTCCTGCCCCGACGCCCGGAAGTGCCTGCCCACATGCCCTGTGGAATGTTCCGGAGAGTGACAGAAGATCATGAGAGAAGCTATTTTAATATGTGAGATTCCGGCACCTGTGGCATTCAAGCCTCACAGTGCGTGGCAGCCAGCAGTCACGAGGTAGGAAATCCAGACTGAAGGGTTGATGTTTTCTTTCACCAATTCCTTCATTCATTTGTTCATCTGCTGGAGTACTCTGCCCTGAAATCTTTGCATGGCTGACTCCCTCTCGATTTTCAGGTGCCGGCCCAAAGGCACCTTCTCAGAGATGCGTCCCTCCCCCTCCATCTTTGTGTTTTATTTCTGTCAGAACACTTTCCAGTAACGCCAGTTCTCTTATTTATTTCTTTGTTTCCTGGCTTGCGGTCCGTCATATCCCCTGGAAGTGAATTCCTTGCGAGGAGGAATCTTGCCTTCCTGTCTGCTGCTGTGTCCCTAAGTGCCTGGCGCTTTGCCTGGTCCGTAGTGGCCCCTCATCCATCCATCATTTGTCAGAAATCCCCTAGCTGTCAGGACTCAGCTCCTGTTGGCTGCCCTCAGGAGAGTTTGACAAGGGGATGAAGGGATGTACTTGCCATGTGTTGTTGATGCTTTGACATCTGGGCCTTGATCCTGAGAGAGGGCTTCTCCCAGGCTGGCTGATTCCTTGAGAGTCAACACTGTGTCTGTGAACGTGCCTTTCACATGCACACCAACCAGCCAGAGACCCACCCAACCACTGCACTTGTCTCTCGGTGGGGCATTCTCACTCTGGGCCACTATCCATCTGTCCTAATCACTCCAGGGCCAGGGACCAGACAACTAGGGATGGCCCCTGGTCCCCAGAGATCCCTGAAAGGGATCCAACTAGCCTGCTTACCCTGCTTTTCCCATTCTTCCCACAGACCCTACAATGAAGGCTCCTGCCCGTGTTTTTCTCTCGAATCCTCTGCCTCCTGACTGACCCTGGTGCTTCCCCATGTGGCCCCAGGGCGTGGTGTGCCCGTTGTTTTAGGAACTCTAATAAACTATTTTTTCAATGGCAGTTATCTCCTGGTCTGGCAGCCTCACCATGTCTGAATAATAATAAAACCTACATTTTAAATCAGGCCACAAGCGTGAAGGCAGGCCCAAGGTGCTCAGGTGATGTGGGGAAGGGCCAGTAACTTCTCTCTAGCGTCTAATGTCTGCGGGGACTGGTGTCGAAGTTTCATCAGCTGGATGGGGCTGGTGTTGGCCCTCCAACCAAAGGGCATGGCCAGGCAGAGGTTTACAGTGAAGAAGGAGATGGAGCTTTCTGGTCATTCAAACGGTCCCATTGGGCTGGAGCAGCGCTGAGAGGAGAGAGGCCGGAGGAGGATGGGGCCAAGCCTTAGAAACGTTGAGTGAGGCTGGGTTTGTTTTGGAGCAGGCAACAGGCACCCAGGGAGCTGTGGCGGGAGCCCATCAGATAGCTGCGAGGTCCCTGGATGCTTTCCTCAAGCCAGAGTCTACTTGGCTGCTGTCCTGTGTGTGGAATGAGGTGCGTCATCAAGTCTCTGACTCCCACTCGCTCAGCTCCAGCCGAGATCCAGGCCAGCCTTCTGCACCCCCAACTGGCTCTTTGCTGAGTCACTCACGCAGCTGCTATTTCTGTTGGGGGCCTCAACCTGAGTCATACCTGCCCACGTTCTCTCATCCCCATTCTCCCTGCCTGCAGTACCCTACGGTGGAGGACGATGGCAGTAAGTGAGTAGCTGGTAGAATCATCGCTGCACGTGGCATCTCAGTAACTGAGCAAAACTGCCCTTTACCCTCCTCTGTCAGGGAGTGGGGGGCGGGGAAGAGGGTTGGAATGGGGAGCCAGGCCATATGGAAGGGGTGACAGTTGTGGATACGGCCCGGTCTGGGTTCTCAGGGGCCTAAGCTTACTGACACATCCATCTTCCTCTCCTGTTGTCTCCTTAGGAGCCTGGCCTGGCTCCAGACACAGAGATAGGGGCCTGGAGGAAGCCCCAAATGCATGGGAGCAGGCCCAGAGCCAAAGGAGAACCCCCCATGGCTGAGAACCTTCGAGCCAGGGTCCCGATGAGTGAGGTCACAGATCTACCCCTGGACCGTCTGCAGCTTTGGGCTGTAAGAAAATAACACAGGCTCTCTGGAGAGGTTGCTTGTGGCAATAGAACACTATTGGGCGTTTGCTCCATTCATTCATCCATTCATTCCTTCACTCATTCATTCAATCAATCAATATTTTTCCAGGACCTACTGCCATGTTCTAGATGCCAGACATACAGCAGTGAACCATATGTCCTGAATCTCTGTCATCAGGGAGTTTAAATGCCATCAGGAGAGATAGCCAATAAGTGAAAGATATACTAGTAAATTTAATGCTTGTAAGTGACAAATATTAGGGAGAAAAATGACTAGGTTTTGAAAAAAGAAGGAAAGGAAGGAAGGGGAGGGCCTAGAAAGAGGCGAGTCAGATCTGACAGGCAAAGAATTCACATCTTAATGTGATCCATCAGCATCTGGGTGGGAGAACTGTGCCAAGTGTCATGGAGAATAAAGAGAGGACGAAGAGTCCCTTCCCTTCTGATGGCATATGTGGCCTGGCCAAAAGGACGTTCCTGCCCCAAAATAATGGTTACCATTTAATGAGAACAAACTACGTGCCAGCCCACTACATGGGCAATTTCATTTTATCCCACAGCAACCCGTTGATGTAAACATTATTATTTCCCCCATTTCATGGATGAGTAAACGGAGGCCTGGAGCCAGCAAATCACTTGCTGAGGATCACAGAGCAGGTGCCGGGTGGGGTTTCAGCGATTCAGCATCTAACAGTCTGAGAGTGGGAGCCAGGGGCTTACACACAGCAGCACAGCCTTGGCACAAACACACAGGCTTTAGCCGGTTGCCACGGAAGGGGTCTGAGTAGAAGATTTCACTCAGAGGTACGGCAGGAGAATAAACCTGTGATGATGGGGGAAATTAGTGGGAAGAAAGGCATGAGGTAGGCTTGAGAGAGGCAGGCCACCATGCCAGAAGTGGCAGAGCACATGGTGAAAGGCATGGATTCTGGAGCCACACTTCTTGGATTTGGTTCTGGTTCCGCCACTGTAGTTGGCTTGGTCGGTGCCCTGCCCTGGCCCCGTGGCTCTAACATTTGATTGTAGTGGTCCAACTCCCAGTCCCAGCACCAGCGTCGTTTTGCTGAGAAATCAGCTGCTGGAGCCCACTCCACCTGACAGGGACTCAGTGCCCCGGGATTAACTCTCACCTGTGGGCTAAAAAGAAGTTTATAAATCAATACCCCAGCTCCCTTGAATTTCCCAGAGCTCCCAGCAGAATTGAGCTCTTGTTCTCACATTGATAACTTGTTTGGTGCCACACTCTTTGCTAGCCACCTCACCTTCCCTATCTTACTTCCTTATGCCCCTACCAGAGTTTCCTGGAGTCACTGCCCAAATAGTCTTTTGCACTTGAACACCTTACTTAGAGTTAGTTTCTGTGAAATCGGAATAAAGCAACTCATTTTCAGCTGTAAGACTTGGGGTGACTTATGCCAGCTTTGTGTGCCTCGGTTTCCTCATCTATCAAATGGGGATGATAACTAATTCACACAGTAGTCATTATGATAGTAACCACAAAGAGCTTTAGTAGCTTGCATGTAGTAACTTCCTGGCAAATGTCTGCCAAGATCGTTTCAGAACCGATGAGGTGGATGAAGAAAAAAGGCTGGTTGTAAGAAGGGAGAGAGGGACAGATGCACGAGAGTTGGCAGCTGAGCAGGGAAGAGAAAGAACGAGGACCCAGCCAAGTTTGGAGCCGGGAGAGCTGGAGAGAGAAGTGCAGTTTACAGCATCCGGCGACCGGGAGGAGCTGGGCTCGGGGAAAGCAGCGAGAGCAAATTTTAGAGCCAGCGCTTTCAGGTGCCAGACAGCCATGTGCCGCATCTAGCAGGCAGGTGAGACAGGAGGGCTGAGCCAGAGAGAGGGCAAGTATGGCAGCCGCACAGATTTGGAGTACCTGGAGAGAAATGAGTTATTGCTATAGGGAGCAGATGGGCGAGATCAAGCAGAGGTGAAGATGGCAAAGATCAAGCAGAGAGGGAAGATGGGTGAGGCCAGGCTCTCTAGGGAGTGGGAGGTGGGGAGGACATGGGAACCAGGCTGTAGGTAAGGTGCAGGGGTGGGGGGAAGTCCTCTCCCTGAAATTCTGAAATGATGGGCCTTTCTGAGACTAGAATCACAGTGAGCCTGTGTCCTGAGTCTGGTTGCCTGGAAGCAGAGGCTGAGATCGGGATTCGGTGCCCATAACTGATTGGGTAAGGAGCAGGGGAGCCAGGGCAGAGGGACAGACATGACAAGTCTTGGCAGGAGCCTTGCTTCAGCCTAATCCCTCAGGGAATTCTGCAGCATAAACTGCAGGCAAGGGTGTTTGCCTCTTATATTCACACTAGTGGCCCCGTGCATGGAATTCATGCACATTAAAAGGGGATTAATTAGAGGAAATAATTTAATATTGCTATTTGCCCTTTCTCTATAATAGAAGTGTCAGAGATGAAAGAAAATTAGTAAAATGTATATGAAAACCTTCCTCCTGTCAGAGTCTGGAGCGCACCACAGGACCCAGAGTCGAGTCCCTGCCCACCCACATGCGCCTCAAAATCATATGAGACCCAGACCCTGCTTCCCTCCCCACCCCCATTAGCCTAGATCTAGACCCAGCCAGTCCCACTCTTGTCAAGTCCCACTGGGCAAGGGATATATCCTCAGGTTCCTTGGCCTGGAACCAAGATTGGGGGGCATGGCCTGAAGTCCCCCAGCCCAGACTGGGGTGGAGGGCATGCCTTGAAGTCCCCCATCAAACCCTGCCAGGTGGGGGACATGGCCTGAGATCCCCTGTCAAGCCCTGCCAGGCAGGGTTGGGGGTGGGTGCAGCCTCAGATACCCTGGCCCAGCACCGGGAGGGGTCTCAGCCTCAGGTCCCCCTTAAAGCCTACTGGCAGGAGGGTACAGCCTCAGGTCCCCCATCAAGCCCTGATGGGTTGGGGGACATGGCCTGAGTTCCCTCAACCCAGCACTGGAGGTGCACCTTAAGGTCCCCTGTCAAGCCCCACCAGGCAGGGGATCACAGTCTCAGGATCACAGGACACAGCCTGAAGTCCCCTGTCAAGCTCCACCTATTGGGGCTGCAGTCTGAGGTCCCCCACCCTGGCGCTGGGATAGGAGGTGAGGCCTCAGGTCCCTGTCAAGCCCCCCAAGTGGGGAGTGTGGCCTGAGGTCCCCTATCAATCTTCACCTGGTGGGGAGCATGGCCTGAGGTCTCCCAGCCTGGCACTGAGGCAGGGGGCATGGTATGAGGTCCCCCAGCCTGGTGCTGGGGCAGGAGAGCAGCCTGAGGTCCCCTAGCCCAGCACCAGGATAGGAAGCACATCTGCTGGGTCGGGGGCACGGCCTGAGGTCCCCTGCCAAGCCCCATGGGGGCAGGGGAGGGTGTAGCCTCAGTCCCTGCTGGTTGCTTGTTAAGACTCCTTATGGGAACTTGGCCTCAGCTGTGGGTGCAGTCATCTTTGTGATGGAGTGATGGTCAATTAGCATATCCCCTCTTTATTAGATAGGATGTCCCTCAGCCATTGGCTCCTGTTGGGTCAAAGGCCTTTCTCAAACCAGAGACCCATCTGTGAACCATTAGCAGCCAATTCAGTAACTGAGGAATGGGGCATAGGTCCCAAAAAAGGAATCGGAAAGGGCACCGTCACCACCCACAACAACCTGGAGAAGTCTTACTCAGCCAGGCTCTTCCTCTCCTCTCTCCCCCCCCTCAGCCCCCCACCCCACCCCAGTGCCCTGACTAAAAGCTCTCTTATGTACTAACAAGGACTTATCCTTCTTACTCAGAGCAAATATGAGATTCACCTTGACAGAAAGTGGAAGCAGGATTTGGAGAGTGGATTTCGTGGCTGTTCTTGCTGTCTATCAAAAGAGGGATGCTGGCATTTGATCTTCACTCAGATAGCTGGGCTAAGTGGGGGCCCTGTGCACCCAGATAGATTACCAGTTGTGTCCCCTAAGCCCCGGCTACACAGGCCAAGCAAAAGGATGCTGCGTGCACTGTCTAATGGTCCAGGAGAAAGATACTCGATTCCCCCTTTCACACGTGAAAAAGCTGGCACTTCCTTGATTAAGATCAAGCAGCTAATAAGAGAGAATGGAATTGAACTCAAGTTTATCTAAAGTCAGAGCCCAAATTCTTAACCTCTTACTTGCCTTGCCACTTGGTATGTTAGGGGGTGATGAAGGCTTTAAATTGCATATTACTTGGCAAGACACACAGGGGCAGCTATTCTGAGTTCTCCAGACTCGACCATCCAATTCCATCCACTGCCCCCTACCCCAGTCCTGATCTTTTAAAAGAAGCAAGTAAAGGAAAGAGAAAAAAACATTCTACCATGAACCTTGCAGGCTGAGGACCCACACACCTGATCAATGCCGAATTGAGATGCAGCTCACAGGTACCACCCCCACCAACCCCCCAGAGCATCAGCTGGGTCCAGAGAGGCAGCCTGTGGCTGTGTGCAGGCCTTCCTCTGAGAGCTTTCCCTGGCTTTCCTCAATCCCATTGACCTCTGATGAGGGCCCCGTGAAACACACCAGCGTTGGCTGCAATGGGAACTTGGCCTGGGGAAGAGCCAGAACCACACACAGGGGACATTTCCAGCTCCCGGGGAAGAGGCAGCAGTCCCAACCCCTGGCAAGCCTGGGACCTTGTCCTGGTTTGAGCTCTGCTGGGCCCAAGCCCACAACTGAGAGGGGAGGCCGCACGGAGCCACAAAAGCCTCCTGGACTGGGTGTCTGGAGCCTTGATGTTGGGCCCTCATTTGCCTTAAACTCACTCGGTGGCTCAGGACCAGCCACTTAACCCCTGGGGGCGTGGTGTGCTTATCTAGAGAAAGGGGATTGGCGTGTGGTCTTCCTTCCAGGTGGTCATGTGGACTAGATGAAGTCAGATGAGAAACTACAGTGTGTGAACACTGGCCTCCCTGATGCCCCTTGAACCCAACAGCAAGCGTGATACTACCTCTGGGTGACTCTGCTGGCTGTTCCCTCTGACTAGAATGCTGTTCCTCCAGTTGCCCCAGTTTCTCTCCTATACATCTCAGATTCCTGCTCACATATCCCTTCCTCAGAGAGGTCTACCCTGACCACCCATCTTTAAATAGCCTTCCCATCCCTGTCTCCTCCCTGCTTTATTTTTCCCTTTGCTCCCACCTGGTATGTTTATTTTCTCTCTGTCTCTCTCCTCCTGGGGAGGATGGAGCTCCTTGTGGGTAGCAGCTTCGCTGCCAGTTATCCTCCCAGCCTCCAGCACGCTCTCCAAGAATATTAAATGGCTCTATTTGCCCTCAACCCACGGCTCCCTTATGCCTCCGTGTTATTCTTTCTGCTGCTCCCTTCCTACCTTTCCATTCTTCAAAACCTGGCTTTCTCAGGTGGCCCCTCCTCTGTGTTAAATGCCATCTCTTGGTGTGCCTGGAGCACCCTGTGCTACCTCGGTAACTGCCCCCTCCAGGCAGCGTGGTGACCGAAGTGTGTCCATGAGTCTCCATAGTTATGTCCATTTCTTTAAACTGCTAAACTGATGCCTGGGTTGACACCAGAGGGTAAGGAGAAGTGAGTGGCACAAACCTGCTCATAGCAGGTTGAGCAGTCACATGAACACACATGGGGTCTCAGCCTGGGCCCTCATGGTGATAATGGTTGGCCAAGGGATGGGGGCCGAGCTGGACCAGAGCATGATCTTTTCTGATGCGGTTTGCATCCCAAAGAAAGCTGGGTTTGGTATTACTGTAGCCCTGTGCAGGTCAGCCCCAGCTGAGGGTATCTCTGGAAAGGGTCTGGGGTCTCATGAACCACTGGTTAGCCCCTGGGTGGTGGGTGAATAATTTCTGGATCCTGGTCAGAAGAATGAGATCTAAGAGGACCATGAATAAATGAACAAAGTCAAGGAAAGTTGTGAGCTCAGCAGAGAGAGCAGTGGCCTGGGTAGGGGAGCAGGCTGCCAAGTTCCATCAGGCCACCGACCTGCGCTGTGACCTTGGAAAAGCCATTTCATCTCTCTGGGATCCAGAGTTTGCTTTTTAGCTTCAAACAAAGTGTTTGTAAAACAGATTTTTGCCTCACACACACCAAAAATGAAATTCTGGCATGCTGGGTTGGGAGGGGTTCTCAGTAGATGTCGAGTTTAAGGAGACAGTGCCGTGATTGATTAGTAATGTCTGTCATGGGCACTGTCAAGGAGACTTGAAGTTCCTGGTCTGAGTATCTTTCACACTCTGACATTTCATGTTTCAATGACTCCGTGGAGCTAAAGATGTTCATATGTCGAGGGAGGAGGGGGTATGACGGATAAAAAGTAGCTTAAGAAACGTGGGTCAGACTCATGGAGAGCTCCAAAGCAGGTGGCAAATGGAAGCAGCCTCAGAGTCTGCACTAGGATTATGGCTTGTTTTTTCAGACCATTATTGAAGTGTGAAATAAATTTAGTTGGTTCAAGCACTATTTTAGGAACATACAGAGTAGGACAGAAGAAAATAGGACAGAACTGAATGGAATAGTTTAGATTTCAGTGTGATGGGGTTCAAGACACACTTTCCCAAAATATGGCACCTTGGCCTAGTGCCTATTTTAAGTTATAGGAGTTTGAGAAAATGGCCTCAGTAAGAAAGTCACTCTGAACCCCTACTGCCTTCTTCCCTGAGGCAGGCCATAACACCCTCATGGGAGAGGTGCCTTCCATGGACCTAGAGAAAAGGAATGTGCAAATCTCTAAATACAGAAGGGCACCGAGAAGAACCGGAACACACAGACCTTGCTAAGTGTCCCCCAGTTTACTACAGTGATCTCATGCCCCTTAGCTTATCATAGTTCCATGATTGTCCACCTTCGTCACACCTCGCCTAAAAATACTCAGCTCTGACTATGTTTCTCTGGGTCTTCATTTTCTTATGAAGGCCCCCATGTCACATAAAACATCCTATATAATAAAGGGTTAATATGCAAATCGACCAAACAGCAGAATGACTGGTTGCTATGATGTGCACTGACCACCAGGGGGCAGACGCTCAACACAGGAACTGCCCTCTGGTGGTCAGTGAGCTCCCACAAGGGGACCACTATTCAGCAGAAGCCGGACTCTCAGGCTGGCGAGTGCAGGGGCAGTGGTGGGAGCCTCTCCTGCCTCCGTGGCAGTGCTAAGGTTGTCTGACTGCCAGCTTAAGCCCGCTCCCCATGGGGACCAGGCCTAAGCCATCAGTCAGACACTCCCCCAAGGGCTCCTTGACTGAGAGGGTGCAGGCAGGGCTGAAGGACCCTCCCCCCGCCAAGTGCATGAATTGTATGCACTGAGCCTCTAGTATTAAATAAATATATGCTTTTCTCCTGTTAATGTCTTTGGCAGTTTAATTCTTAGACTCAGCCAGGCACCTTGAGAGGGTCTAGGAAAACTTTTTCCTCCCCTACAAATGCAAGGAGGATGTTTCCAGTTATATATGTGTATGTGAAGAAGGTTATATGATTGACGTCTACCTGTGGCTCATGGTCCCAGATGTTTGAGAGACTATGAAGGAACTGGGTGACCAAATGTGCTTTGCACAGGACAGTCCTGGTCCAAATCCATTATCTCATGCCATTAGATAGCACCTCCTTTTGCTCCCTGAGAAGAATTTTACAACGTCAATGTGTTTCTTGACACTCTTTTTTTCAAAAGATGGAGCCCAATTCTTCTCTTGAGTGTGGGCTGGACCGAGTGACTTGCTTCTAATGAAGACAACATAGTGGAACTGGCGGTATGCCACTCTTAGAACTATGTCACAAAACTATTGTGGCCCCTCATTGCTCTTTTTAAAAAAATTTTTTTAATTGATTTTAGAGAGGAAGGGAGAGGGAGAGATAGAAACATCAATGTTGAGAGAGAATCATTAATTGGCTGCCTCCTGCAAGCCCCCTACTGGGGATTGAGCACACAGTCCAGGAATGTGCCCTGACTGGTTAGCACACCGTGTCCTGCAGGGTGCATAGGTTGAAGCTCAATCACTGAGCCACACTGGGCCAGGCCCATTGTTGCTCTTTCTTGGATCACTCACTTGGGTGAAAGCTCCCTGCCAGGTCCTGAGGAGAGCCAAGCAATCCTACAGAGAGGCCCACATAGTAAGAAACGGAGGCCTCCTGCCAATAGCCGTGCCAGCTGTCTGGGAAATGGATCCTCCAGCCCGGGCAAGCCTTCAGGTGACTGAGGCCTGGACCACATCCTGTGTGCAACCTCATGAGAGCTCCTAATCCGGAACTTCCCAACTAAGCCACTCCCAGATGCCTTACCCAGAGAAACTCAAATAGTCAACATTTGTTGTTGGAAACTGCTAAGTTTTAGGGTAATTTGTTACACAGCATTGATAAGTGACACACTCTCAAAGTTATGTCCTTTGGTTAAAAATTATACGGTTATGCCATACAGAAAAGACTTCCAACATCCTGTGGGGTGCCCAAGAATCAGGGTGGAAGAGAAAATTGCAAGGAGACCGGAGAGGCTAAAGCTATCTCGACTTGCCCCTAAACAGGGGACAGGGAAGAGTAGATCCTGATCAGGACACCAACAGCTGAGACTGGCTGACTCAACAAAGTCAGGAGCAGGTGGCAAAGAACCCAAGGGCCACCTGGGTGCATCCATGTCAAGTTCCCTGATTAAACATCCGCCCCTCCCCCCCCTTTTTCACAGGATGACTAGATTAGGAGCTCAGAGGGTGGAGGGCAGGTCAGTGTGGTTGAACAGCCCCATCCAAGGAGCTTATGGGGAGGGAACGAACAGGGAGAGGAGACGCGTCGTGCAGACGTCGCCCCACCGTCAACCTTCCAGCAATTTTCCCCGAGACTTGGATGAAGACGCGAAAGATGTGTTCATCCAAACCTTGAAAGCACAAGTTATTTTGATACAACTGATTTATAATCCAAAGCTCTCTTCCCAGGCAGAATGCTGGGCCAAAATCAACAAGAAAAAAAAATTAACAGTAATCAATACGAAGTCAGGCACTTGCAGATTAAAAAAAAAAAAAAAATCAATGACCCAAGAAACAACCCCAGGGTAGTGGATGGGGCCAGCTTGGCAGAACTCCACCTGAAATGATCTAATCATTTGTATTTGACCCCTAAGGTCTATGTAAGTACAAACAACGTGACGGGGCTACTAAAACAGTGGGCCCACACCTGGGGTCCTAACTTAAGGGGAGCCCTGGTGGTGGGAGAGATGACCCTCCCATCTGCTTCCTGGTCTGGTCAGCTACATCTGGTACAGATGGGGTTTCAAATCATGACCCCACACTTTATAGGCACAGAGTGTCAGGGGTGGAGAGGCAGAGAGGAGCAGCGGAAACTAATGTCCTCATGTGAGGAATGATGGAATGTTGGTGGGGGGAGCAAAGGGCAAGGAGGGGAGGCTGAGTAGGGGCAGTGTGGTGACTGCCTTAGGGCAACTCTGAGGTTAACTTGGGAAGGAGGGAGGAGCCGAGACCAGTGGATGGAAATAACAGGGCAACTGCTCTGGGGTTACTCAGGGGCGATGTTCTGAGAGATGAACAGGGGTGATTGCCCAGCATGAGCTGCCCATCACCGGGGTGAGCAAGCAGAGGCCAGCTGGACACAGCCTGGTCTAGGTGGGGGGAGACTGGACCACTGGAGCCCACAGTGCCTCCTCTTCTCCGTCCAGACTTGGCCTCTGGTTTCCATGGGGACTCTCTCCAAGGCAGGGGATGGTCCTTCCTTGGGCAAGGGGGCAGGTCAGCAGAATAGAGAGGGGCGGGGAGAGGGAGCAGAATCTGCCTGGGCCCCTTGCAGGGCTCTGTGGACACTCAGCGAGTCAGACAAGGTCATTTCCTTTTGGCATCACATGGCAATTAGTGAGAGGAAAGGAGAAGCTCTGGAACCGGGCAGATGGACCTCCCGCAGCCTCGAACATCTCCTGCAGGCTCTGCAGAGCTGCAGAAATACACTTGCCATAGGCGTGCACACTCGTATGCCCACAAACACAAAATCCAGCTAACATGTGTGCAAACAGCCCTCACATATGCTACACACCCACATTCATATGCAATCACATGTGTTTCCATTAACATACATGTAAGCACTATCTGGGTTCAGATTCCTGGGAAACAGACTCTGAGCTGGCAACCTGCATGCAGGCGGCTCGTGGGGAGAGCTCTCAGGAGCAACCCCTGCAAAGGAGCAGGATCAAGCAGAGGCAGGAGTGGAGCTTCGAGCTTCACTGTAGTCACGACGGAGGCCTCCGCCAATGCCCCAGGAAGCTCTGAAGCTGGGATGGCCCTTCACAGATGTCTGGTGGTAAGGGGCTGGGGAATGGGCCTTCAGGTCCCTGCGGGGACCATCACTGGGCACAGGTGAGGAATGTTCGGGTGAGGCATCCTCCTGGCGGCTGGGCGATAAGTCAAGGTCCTTGAAGGAGGATTTGGGCAACACCACAGCATCCATCCTGTGCCCTGGGTTTGTCCTTTCCAGCCCCATGCACCCTGTTCCTGGGACAAGCGTGGCCTTGATTGAGGAGGCAAACCGGGGGCCTTCAGGGAGAGGTCACCTCCAGCCGTGATGGGAAGGAGAGATCTGCAGCCCTGGACAGGCCAACTCTGAGAAAGAATCAAGGAGAGGTCAGGGTGGCCCCGGAAGAGTGCCAGGTACCTTTTAACCAGTGTCATCAGCCTCCTAATAAATCTCCAAGAACGTCCCTCTCTCTCCTCCTTTTCCCCGTGACTGAGGGAACGGTTCCCAAAATTCTCCTCTATAGCATCTTCCTACAGCTATTGGCCTCATTCTCTCTCATGTCTGACATCCAGAGTCTCGTGGCTCCCAGGCTGATGCTCAGTCAGAATTTCTGTTTTAATGTCCTGTTGCCCCTGCATGGTTGACAAGGGGGCATCCCCTACACTGGACCCCCTGAGCTTAATGCCAGCCCGGCCCTCGCTGCGGACTTTGGCCAGGTGATGCGATCTCTCTGCCTCCTGGGCCCCATCTGTAGGATGGGCTAACACGCTCACGGGGTCTGCACCTTAAGGAGTGCAGAGCCAACCACCCTCAGTGCAGTGCGACTTTCACACTAAGATTCTCTTCCGGCCCTTCCTTGCTCAGCCTCAGTGCAGCCCAGAGCTCTCGCCTCCTCCCGTCTCCTCCCTCCCCACCCTCCTCCTGCCTCCTCACTCCCTCCCCAGCCCCCAGGCTCGGCTCCACTCCTGGAATAGATCTTGCCAACGGTGGCCTTAATTGTGTGCCTTTGATAAATGGCTCTGCTGCACCTACTCAGGACGCAGCTGTAGACCAGAGTCAGGATGGAAACGGCCACGAGAAAGGCTGGGAGCGCAGAGCCCAGGCTGGGCTGAGAGGACCAGGGGTCCTGCCCTCCTCACATCCATCGCACTGGGTATCCAGTAGCTCACTCAGTCCCCCTCTGCAGCCTCTCCTAGGGGTGCCTGTGGGAATGGCAGACATCGAGAGCCTAGGAGGGTTTTTTAAAATCTGCCACCTCCACCCTTATTCTCACCAGTGAGGCTGAGGCCCAGACGGTTGAGTGAGTTGCAGGGACACAAGGCAGAACTAAGGTAGGCTGCTAAGTCTCACCTGGGCCTCTTGAATCCTTGTCCACAGGCCCAGACTGCTTCACTGTACAGCCCCCAGCAGCCAAGATGCTTCGTCCTCTCTGCTTATTTGATTTGCTGCTCTTTTCCCTTCTTAAATTCCCAGAGCGGGCATGGCTAGTGGCACCCGATTACAGGAGCTCCAGCCCTGGGCCGTCCACTATTTATTGTATAACAATTTCTCGAAACTTCAGCTTCCTCCTCTGTAAAATGGGGGTGGTGCCAAAGGCATTGGCCTCCCAGGACTGACGGGGAGTTAAATAGGATGGTGCAAGCATGTGTTGAGCACAGTGGGGACACAGTCAACTACGTGTGGCCACTACTATTGCTTGTCAGGGTGCTAGGGGCTGCCTGGTTGGCTGGGCAGTCTGGGCACTTGGCAGCAGGAAGTGAGGTTGAACTCAGCCGGCACTTACCCCCGAACTGTGTGTACCCTTAGGGATGTGTCTGCACTCAGGAGGGGGCTTTTGCTAATCCATCCACGCAGAGAGGGGCATCTTTTTCTCATCTGTGCACAGGCCATGCCCAAGCACAGCTTTGTGTGGCATTACTGCAACTGAAGGGGACAGGGCAGATCCACACTGCTCTCACCAGGGGTCACAGTGCCTGCATCCCACCATCCAACAGTCCCCTAGAGTCACATGGTCATTGCTTTTTTTTTTTTTTTAAACATATTTTATTGATTTTCCACAGAGAGAAAGGGAGAGAAACAGAGAGTCAGAAACATCGATAAGAGAGAGACATTGATCAGCTGCCTTCTGCATGCCCCCTACTGGAGATCTGCCTGCAACCAAGATACATGCCCTTGACCGGAATCCAACCTGGGACCTTTCAGTCTGCAGGCCGACGCTCTATCCACTGAGCCAAACCGGTTTTGGCTTGTTTTTTCTTTTAATTGAATTTATTGGGGATGACATTGGTTAATAAAAGTATATAGGTTTCACGAGTCAGGTGGGGGGAAGAGATTAACCAATGAATCTATATGCATCTATGCATAACCATGGGTACAGACAATAGTGTGATGAAGGCCTGTGGAAATGTGGGAGAGGGGTGCAGGGGTACAATGGGGAAAGGGGAGGGGCATCTGTAATACTTTCAACAATAAAGATAAAAACTTTTAAAAAGTACAGTTTCAGGTGTACAATTCTATAATATGTCATCTGCATATTGTATTGTGGGTTCACCACCCCAAGTCAGTCTCCTTTCGTCACCATTTATCCCCCCTCTTTACCCTCTTCCACCTCCCCCCTCTCCACCTACTTCCCTCGATTAATCACCATACTGTGGTCTGAGTCTATGAGGGTGTTTTTTTCCCCTTTCTTAATCCTCTGATGTCCCAGAAATCTTGTTGAAAATAAAACCTCCTCTAGAATAATAACACCCTTAAAATAATAACACCTTATCATCATTTTCATGATCAGCATCACCGTTATTTTAAACCTCAGTGGATTAGCCTTCACAAAGCCCAGTGAGGCCTTGGGGTGGGAAGGAGCTGGAAGCCGGGGAGAAGGGCACCTCGGGGTGAGCCAGGCCGCGGCAGTGGCTGGGTTTCTGCCTGCGGGATTGTGTCCAGGCTGGACCCCAGCAGACAAACCCAGCCAACGGGGGCCGCCATGGCAGCCACAGCAGCAAAGGGCTCCCGATTTCCCGGGAAACCCCGCTCCAAGTAGCAGGAGAAGAGCCAGCCATGAAGCTGATGTCCCAGGACCAGCTCCACCTTAAGAGGATGGAGGGTCCTGTGACAAGGGAACGAATCTCAG
The DNA here is from genome assembly GCA_004026805.1 of Lasiurus borealis. NCBI lineage: Eukaryota > Metazoa > Chordata > Mammalia > Chiroptera > Vespertilionidae > Lasiurus > Lasiurus borealis. The sequence continues at coordinate 38,591 of PVJN01009226.1, read as the reverse complement.
ACGGTGGGATTTCGGGCTGGCAGAGGGAATATGGCAGAGGTTATGGGGCCCTTGGTCACACTCCGGAGGTGGCTGCCACAGTCACTGATACCAAAGGTCTGTCTGGCCTGCATGGTGGGATTCAAATGACCTTTCAGAGGACCCGTGTCCTAGCCAGGATCCCTGAGGCAGCTCTGACTTGGGGATTGCTGTGCAAGGAATTTACCAAGAAAGTGCTCCCGAGAAACAGCCAAGCAAGGATGTACCACAGGTGAGGTCCCCATGTCCATGGAGAGTGGCTTCAGCTGGCATCACCGGGGAGCTCCGGGGTGCAGGTTCCTCCCTGGGGCAGGGAGGCTGGGGCTTTCACACCCAGACCCATTCGTCACCTGTGACCGCAGCCCAGGAAGGGTGTCAAGTCCCTTACAGTGCAGCCCTGGGAGCTGGAGGGCAGACCCATCCTCCGGAAACAGGATCGAGGGACTGGCTGTTGGAAACTGAAGCTCAATGAAGCCCAGCTCTCCACTCCAGCTCCCCTTCCTCTCCTCTTCTCTTCCCTTCCCTCCCCTCCCCTCCCCTCCTCTCCCCTCCCCCCGTCCCCTCAGGACTTCGGAGGATCTGAGCTGGGCAGTCAGGCCCTGCTGCTGGACGGGCAAGAGGAGGTGGAGTCTTAAATGCTCCTTTTCCAGCCCTGGAGGTGTCTTACCTCCAGGTGTGACACATTTCCTCTTATCCCAGGCCCACCTCTGCACTCTGCCCTTCCCCTGGGAACATCCCATTAGTTCCTCTGCCTCCTCTTTGAAAGCCCCGGTCAGCCCTGGCTGGCTTAGCTCTGTAGATAGAGCGTCAGCCTGCGGACTGGAGGGTCCCAGGTTCGATTCCGGCCAAGGGCACATGCCTGGGTTGCGTGTGGTCTTGATTCCCAGTAGTGGGAGTGCAGAAGGCAGCCAATTAATGATTCTCTCTCATCATTGATGTTTCTATCTCTCTCTCTTTGTCCCTTCCTCTCTGAAATCAATAGATATATTAAAAAAAAAAAAAGCCCAGGTCAGCGGCAGGTGGGTAGGTGGGCTTGCCTGAGGGCCTGCATCCACCCAGCTGGGCGTTTCTACCCCCGACATCTGCGTCTTTCTTGTGGTCTTCTTGTTTTAATGGCCATATTTGCAAATGTTATTGATCAGAGTTGGATTACTAATGTAATTTTACAAAAACATAAATAAAATCTAGTGCACGCCAGAAGAGGGGAATGCTGCTGATGCACAGCCCCCGCCCATGGCGGTTCCTCAGGCCGCACGGCGGTGCGGGCTGCATAGTGAAAAGCTGGCGGTCCCCAGGCCAGCCAGGGAAGGAGCGGGATAAATGGAGCTGTCGACAGTGAAGGATTGCTCTCCATTTGCCCTGGGCTCAAATTGACCCCAAACTGCCAACACAGGTGTATTGGGTTAAACAGTGTCCCCTTAACATTCATGCCAACCCAGAACCTCAGAGTGTGAGCTTTTCTGGAAATAGGGCCTGAGTCCACGTAATTAGTTAAGATGAGGTCACACTGGTTTAGGGTGGACCCTAAATGCCATCTCACTGGCATCCTTCTAAGAAGTGGGGGAGAGATGGGGGCAGGGAGAGACTGGAGTGATGCGTTTTCAAGTAAAGGATCGCCTGCCACCGCGGGAAGCTGGGGCAGAGCTGGGGAGCATGGTTCCCTCAGAGCCGCTGGAAGGAGCCAACCTGTCAGCACCTGGCTGCCCTGCTGGCCCGCAGAGCGGCGAGAGAGGAAATCCCTGCTCTGTAGCCGGTCTGTGCAGTGTGGTGAGGCCGCCCTAAGAAGGAGAAGGTCAGCCGCAGACTGGTAACCCCTACCCCTTGCTCCTGGTGGCACCGCAGGCTCTCCAGGTTCCAGGAGGCTGAGGAAGCGGGTGTCTAACTCCCCCTCCCCCACTGTAGTGCCCCTTGCCTGAAGCTAAAGAGGACTTTACAAGCTCTGGGCCCTATAGACACAGGAGCCAGTGTATGCGGGGTGATGGCTCTCTAGACACCTGGGTCCGTCAGCACATGGAGGTACTTGGCTCATTACTGGTTTTTCTGGGGCCCTGGGCGAGAGTGGGTGAGTTAGTCAGGATTGGCCAAAGAAACAGGACCAATAGAACACACACATACACGCACAAGCACACACATGCATAGGTAGACTGAAGATAAAAGTATATAGAAAGGGTATACATACACACATACATATACATGGGCAGAGAGAGAAAAAAAATTTTGTTGTTGTTAATCCTCACCCGAGGATATTTTTTCCATTGATTTTTAGAGAGAGTAGAAGGAAGAGGGAGACACACAGAGAGAAACATCAATGTGAGAGAGACACATCAATTGGTTGACCTCCCACACATGCCCCGACTAGGATTGGTGATCAAACCAGTAACCAAGGTATGTGCCTTGGCCCTGATTTGAACTTAGGACCTTTCAGTTTGTTGGTAGACACTCTATCCACTGAGCAAAACGACCAGAGCAATAGACTTTGATTTTTATTTATTTATTTATTTATTTATTTATTTATGTATAATATATTTTATTGATTTTTTTACAGAGAGGAAGGGAGAGGGATAGAAAGTTGGAAACATCAGTGAGAGAGAAACATCGATCAGCTGCCTTCTGCACACTGATCCTCACTGGGGATAGGCCCATAATCAATGTACATGCCCTTAAGCAGAATTGAACCTGGGACCTTTCAGTCTGCAGGCCGACGCTCTATCCACTGAGGGTGGTTTTGGCTCATTTTAATTTTCATTTATTTATTTAGTTTTTATTTATTTTTTAAAATATATTTTATTGACTTTTCACAGAGAGGAAGGGAGAGGGATAGAGAGTTAGAAACATCGATCAGCTGCCTCCTGCACACCTCACACTGGAGATGTGCCCGCAAGCAAAGTACATGCCCCCGACCGGAATCGAACCCGAGACCTTTCAGTCCACAGGCCGACACTCTATCCACTGAGCCAAACCAGTCTCGGCTCATTTTCATTTTTTAATGGAGGCTGACAAGTCCGAATTCTGCAGGGTGGGCCAGCAGCCTGGAGACCCAGAGGGGCCTATGTTGCGGTTCCAGTCGGAAGGCCATCTGCTCTGGGCAAGGTCAGACTTGCGTTCTATCCAGGTCCTCATCCGACTGCCCCATCCACGTTTTTATGGAGGGCAACCAGCTTCGCTAAGTCCCACCGCTTTAAATGTTAATCTCACCCAGAAACACCCTCCCCAAACCATCCAGAGCAATGTTGGACTGCACATCCGCACACTTTGGCCCAGCCAAGTAGGACAGAAAGCTAATCATCACCGTGGCCAAGTAGCAGGATCTCTTTCCAGAGAGAGGAAAACGAAGGCCCGGAGAGGCTGCGACTTGGCCAAGGTCAGGAAGCAAATGGGCTGTGCTATGGCGGTTTGGGCTGACAGTGAGGGAAACTTGGATTTAGTTCACACTCCCTCTGGGCCAGAGCTTTAAATCTTTGTGGCACACCAGATAAGGACAGACATATCTGATTGGTATTTGCACTTGAGTTCAAAATGTGGGACATTTTGCTTACATCGGGTCCTGCAAGGCCAAAAAAAAAAAAATCACTGTCTGCAGTGGAATGAGTGTCATCTTGTGCGGGAAACCATACTTGTGACATCTAATAATCACAGTAACACTCTGAAGTGACTGTCATCGCCCCTGTTGTGTGTGTGTGTGTTTTGATGAGCAGACTGAGGCTCAGAGCCCAGCGGAAGCTGGCTGCTAAGGCCACGCAGCTGACAGGTCGCCTGCTGGCCTCTGGAGCCTGCTCCCTGAGCACAGGCCACCACCCTCAGCGGGCCCTCCACAAGGGCTGAGGGCAGTGGGCTGCACCTTCCAGGACTTGGGCACACATGACCTTGTTCAGCTTCGCAGCAGCTCTTCGAGGAGGAAGGATCATTTCCTGGTTCAGAGCAGGAGTGGAGGTGCCAGGGGGGTTAACTGACTTGTCCAAGGTCACATAGCTGCCTAGTGCCTTGCCCAAACTGAAACTCTCTCCACAGCCTTGATCTTGGGGGTAAAAGAAATGACAGTCCCACCATTTGTGGAGTGTTTACTGCGTTTGAGGCAAACGTATCAACTTATTGAACCTATTCCATAACTCAGACTGAATAGTTGACAGGAAGTTAGCATCTTTCTGTGCAGAATCTCATGTAAACCTCCCTACAATCCCATGAAATAGGGAAGGAGAGGATTCTCATTTCACAGATGAAGAGACCAAGGTACTGAGTGGTCAAGTACGTTGCTCAAGGTCACACAGCAAGTGTATGGCTGGGATTTTAATGTAGGGGACCTGATGCTGAAGCCCAAGCCACTGTCCTAGGATGTGTTTATTCATTCATTCAATACTTTATTAAGTGTAATATGTGCCAGGCCCTCTTCTACAGATAGTAACATAGAAGTGACTGATATTGATATCTCCACAGCCCCTCCCCCAATTTTTCACTTATCCTTCAGAGAGGATTAAAGAGTAGAGATACAAACTAAGTCTTGAACTCTTGTAACTTGAAAACTGTTGATCTGCTAGTGGGAGACAAAAACAACAAATAAACCAACAAAAGCCTGTAGGGAGTCCTCATTGTGAGGGCGGTCTGAGGATAGGCCTGGCTTTTGGGGAGGCCTCTTTGGGGAGAACAGAGCTCGGAGAGACAAGAAAGTGTCACGCGTATGAAGAGCTGAGGAAAGAGTGTCCCAAGGAGAGAGAAGAGCAAGTGCCAAGACCCTGAGGCAGAAACAAGGTGTTACGTCAGAGAGTGGAGTGATGGCCCGAGGGGAGGAGCCTGCTGAGGGGTGAGGAGAAGGTCCAAGATGTGGTGAGCGAGAGATGCAGGTGCCTGGTCGCCTAGGGCCCTTGCATCAGACATTCTTGGGGTGACCACGGGCGTTTCTCTCCTCTCTGTGTCTGGCCCAGGCTTTCTCTTGCTCAGGGGCCCCTCGCTTTCTGTCCCACAACTCAGGGTTCACACTGTAGTCGAAGCCAGGGGTTGATAAAACTTTTCTGTTGAGAGCCAGGTGGTAAACATTTGGGGTTTGGAGAGCCATATGGTCTCTGGTGTCACCATTCAACTAAGCCCAGGCCCACACTCTGCAGGCGGAAATTCTGCCTGAAGAAAAATATTCCACCACAGGCATTTTTTTTGTCCACTTAGAGTACAGAGAACGTAAAATGTAGGCACCCGGATGCCTGACACGCGGATGAGCCTGGCTGGCCAGACAGGAGCCACAGCCCATGCAAAAACGAACGGCATAACTGTGCTCCAGTAAAAGGTGACACAAGTTCTTCAACCCCCCATCTAGATGAGAGAGAGGGGTTGCTGATGCTGACGGAGCAAATCCTGGGGTGGTGTCCGCCTCCTTCTTCACCGTCCACTGGCTCCCTCTGCTCTCACAGGGCCAGGCTCTATGCTCTCCAAGCATCCTCACCAGATCTGAGGCCCGCAGTGCCCTCTCCTTTGAGGTGATAGAGGGGACTCCGTGTCACACACGCTCAGCCTCCTGAAGAGATGCCGAGCCCGCAGGAGTGGGGGCGAGGGCCTGGAGTCTGCAAGGACTTCTGAAGATCCAAAGAAATGGACCAGTGGCTGGTGTCCTAGGGCTGGAGCCATCCTGCAGTCACTCCCGACTGCCTTCACTCTACCCACCCTTGGCCTCTCCCCTCTTTCCCTGCTGAGAGGAATTAGAGCACACACTGAAGGAAGAGGGGACGCAGGGGTGGAGGGAAGAGAGCCCCTCTCACAGCTCTGGCAGCTCCTGCCCGAACCTTCCACGCATGACAGATGCTCACAGCTTCAGACAATGGAATGGATCATCGCCTTCCGTGGCAAGCTGGGGTCATTACCCTCAGCTCTGCAGATGCGCAGCCAAGGTTTAATTTTGTTGTTTGCATTCGAGATCATTTCAATGAAAGAGAACCGGAAACATTCCCCTCCATTTCTTTAGCAAACAAAATCTTATTGCCTCCCACCCAAAAGAAAAAAAGAAAGAAAAAAGCCAGTATTACGGTGTTAAAAACAAAACAACTCTTAAGCAGCGACGGGAGGGCGCTGGATAAAAGAAAATCTGCACATATACGGATTTTATTGGGAAAGACACAGCTGCTACCTTCGGCAATAAGTCACTGAGCAGTGGAACTGAGTAAAACAATCCAACATGGTGGGATCAGCCTTCTTTGCTCCTGGTGTTGCTCAGATCCGCTGCCAGTCTGGGTTGCTGCCACGCAGGCTTTTGCCCACCCGATGGAAGGGGAGTGGGTGACTTGGGAGCGGCACAGCCCCCCAGTTGCTGGGTCACGAGAATCACAAGGGCTGATGGCTAAAATACAGATTCCTGAGCCCTGCCCGTGAGAATCGAAGCTCCAAGGAGAGGGGCCAGAGAATCGTGTCTTTAACATCTGCCCCGGACACACGTGGGAGTTTGGCGCATGATGTGAATGACGCGGACCCGAGCCAGGAGGTGGACATTCTGAGAGATTAGGGGGTGCTGAAGGTATAAGGCCGCAGAACTCCTAACAAGCAAATGCCTCAAGGTCGAAGAGCAGAAGGTCCAAATGCCTCATTAAAAGAGAAGCGGACCTATAAAAAGAAGCAGAGACCAAGAGTAACTTAAGTCATGTGAACGGAGGGAAGCACATGATACTGGGTAAATGCAAACCCAAACAAACAAGCAAGAAGGTGAGTTGATGGTCATCGCAGACAAAGTGGAACTGAAGAACTGAAAGCACGAATCAGTCCAAAGAAGTGAATCATGTAATGATGTAGGACATTATTTACAGAGGAAATATTGTAGTAGTAAACGTGCATGTGACAGACAACTTAGCAACTAAATACAAGGGCAAAAAGTATTAGAGATGAAAGGAGACTTGCCTCCAAAATACAATTTGAGTTGAAGACATATATATAGCCGAAACCGGTTTGGCTCAGTGAATAGAGCATCAGCTTGCAGACTGAAGGGTCCCAGGTTCGATTCTGGTCAAGGGCAGGTACCTTGGTTGCAGGCATATCCCCAGTAGGGGGTATGCAGGAGGCAGCTGATCGATGTCTCTCTCTAATTGATGTCTCTCACTCTCTGTCCCTCTCCCCTCCTCTCTGTAAGAAATCAATAATAAAAAAAATATTTTTAAAAAGATATACATATTTTATATATATATATATATATTACTTTTCAATTGCAGATGACATACAATATGACAAGGTGGGGGACAAATCCCTCGGGCAAAGGTCCCAAAATTGGGATGGACCCCAGCTCCCCAGGTGGCTCTGATACCCAGCCAGGCGTGAGAACACAGTGAGCACAGTTTTGTTTGTGGATGGGGAAACAGGTCCAGTATAAAGACCCCATGCCGAGATGATAATGGTGCCACTTGTCACCTTAAAATTCCACGTAACAGTATAGAAAGAATCTATAAAGAACAAAGCTCTGATGTTCCCCCTTGAGGTCTATATTTTCCAACATAAAAGGTATTTGGTATGTGTCCCCTCCTTTGTTGGTATCCGGGGCCTGGACCTGGTCTGCCTGCCAGGTGACTCAGCCCCAGACAGTGATGTGCCCAGGTGGGGAGCCCAGCCCTGTAGCCACAGCTGATAGAGAGCCCTGGGTCCCCTCCCAGACCTGGGAGGCAGGGTTTTAGCTCAGGTGGGCTGCCCTCTGGACACACTCCTTCCAGACCTTCCTGCCATGGGTGGTGCCCAAGACCAGAGCAGGGCAGCAGCCCCTCCTGAAATGCTTGTGTGAGAGTCGGAATTGGGAGTGAGAAGTGGAGAGATGCAGCTTACATCACAGTCTCCATTGCAGCTGGACATCCCAGGGCAAAGCAGGGACCCTCTGGTACCCAACTCAGTGAAAAGAGTCACCTCTTGCAATGCGGACCGCTTATTTATGGCCTGTCCCATCAGACCCGGGCAATATTCCCATCGCCCGGACTCGTAGCTGCCAGGTTTTTCTTTTTTTGGAAAGGAAACAGCATGTGGCATAGCAACAGCTCCAGCTCTGCAGTTGGACCACTCGGGTCCCGAGTGCAGCTTTGCTACCTACCAAGGAGTCACTTGGCCTTGCTGGGCCTCAGACTTCCCCTGCGTGGAATGGGGTAATGGCCCCCATCCTGTAGCCGTGGTGAGTCAGTGAGGATTAGAGGTAATATCTATAAACAAACGTCTCCAGCAAACGGGGAATTCATCAATAATATACATCAGTAATCACAATCATGTACGTCAAGTGCCTGATAGGCATTAAGGGCTCGCCTGGTATCTTTGAGACGGTCTCCACTCCCCAGCGACAACGCTATGTCCCCACTGCGAAGATTCCGCGGGAATAAAAAGAAAACTGTGTTATCCAGACAGAAACAAAGACATCCAGGCAGTTGGTGTTTCCTGGCTGTGCGGCCTGCCCTAGTTTATCCTGGCAGCTGCCTCCACGGTCAGTGATGGAAGGAGGAAGGAAAGAGAAATGGCAGCAAGACAAATGGATCAAGCAAGGAGGGAGGCTGTTTGCTTTCAGCTTCCAAAGGAGAACCCAGCTGTCCCCGCCGTTGCTATGTGATGGGCCCCGGAATTCTGGTCCGGCCTACACATGCTTGCCCTCCACATGGAGGGGTGTTTCCAGAATAGCTGGGCTGGGAGGAGTTCATTCAGATCATTGAGCTACATTCAGTCGTAGGTTTGTTCCAAATGGCAACTGTTTCGGTAACAATGGCTGTATGACAAGCCACCCAAAACCTCAGTGACTTGAAGCAGTGACAGCCATCGATTGGCTCATGGTTCTGCGATCTGGGCTGGGTGCCGCTGCTTCCCCCAGGGGTCATCTGGAGTCCCTCTGGTGTGGCTGCATTCAGATGGCAGTCTGGGACAAAGGTTCAGGAGAGGCTCAACCTGTCTGGTGATTCGGTTGAGTGGACTAAGGTGGCCAGGCAGAGGTGTCTCTCTCCCCATGTGGGTGCGCATCCTTAAGGAGCCTGACCCAGGCTTCCTAGGATGGAGTCTCCAGGAAGTGTGTGTGGGGGGGGTCTCAACTAGAGGCTGTATACCTCTCTCTCTCTCTCTCTCTCTCTCTCTCTCTCTCTCTCTCTCAATATATTTTATTGATTTCTTACAGAGAGGAAGAGAGAGGGATAGAAAGTTGGAAACATCGATGTGAGAGACATTGATCAGCCGCCTCCTGCACGCCCCTATTGGGACAGGATAAATGCCCGCAACCAGGATAAATGCCCTTGACCGGAATCGAACCCAGGACCTTCCTGTCCGCAGGCCGATGCTCTATCCACTGAGCCAAACTGGTTTCGTCTCTCTCTCTCTCTCTCTCTCTCTCTTAAAAAAAAAATTCTTATTGATTTTAGAGAGGAAGGGAGAGAGAGACAGAAACACCAATGATGAGAGGATTAATTAATCGGTTGCCTCCTACAAGTCCCCCACTGGGGACCAAGCCCGCAACCTAGGTATGTGCCCTGCCTGGGAATCGAACCATGACCCCTGGTTCATAAGTCAGTGCTCAACCATCACACCACACCAGCTGGGCTGTGCACCTCTGAAGGGCTGGGTTCTGGCACTCCCACAGGGTCACTGCACCAGATTCTACTGACCATCCTTCGCCCCAAGGAGAGCTAGCCTCTCCCTCCTTTGTGTTTCCATAGCCCTTGGCAGCCCCTCAACGATGTCCAGGTCACAGGGACAGACACGTGTATATCTCTCCCACCGTGGAGCTCCCGCATCCAGGAGCCGCATCTCCTTTGTCCTTTCCTCTCCAGGGCCCAGTACAGAGTGGAGCTCTGTGCATTCATTTGGTGAATGAATGAGTGGATTGCCTGGGCTTTGCAAAACTCAGGGGCACCCTTCATCTTCCTAGGAGCCTTCTCCCTCGCCCCCAGTTGCTCCAGAAGAGGAGTGGAAGAAAGCCAGGGATCAGACGTTTGTTCCAGAATGCCAGGATGGCAGCCCTGGGGTACAATGCCCAGCAGCAGCTGCACTCCTGTCTGATGTCCCTAACTAATGAGGACTGCACAGCCCAGGACCGGGGAGAGGCCCGCGGTTCCAGCAGGCCGTTGTGCATTAAAAATCAAGGCATCAAGCAGAAAGCTTTGCTCAGAACCCAGGAGGTAAACACACGTTGCTCATTTGCACGGAGCGAGCATCCTGGCTCCATTGGCCTCGTTGGACCAGAGACGTGGGGGACAAGAATGCTGACCGAAGATGGGCAGACCCACCCTCTGGCTGAGGCTTCTGGTGGTAGGACAGACTTGGGGTTCAATCCCAGCCCTGTCCCCCAGTGGTTCTGCAAACCGGAGCCAATCTCCTTGAACCTCCATGTGTTCATCGGTAAAATGGGGATAATGGTGCCTCTCTGGGGAGACCACGGCGAGGATGAAATCATGTCACCTGGGTGGCACACGACAGGCGCAGGAGACCTGGTCCTTCCACTGCTCCAAAAACCATTCAGAGTCTTTGACCCGTGATCACTGCTCTAACAGATAACTTGTTCCATAAAACAAATAGCTGTGCTACCTGCTTGACCCTTAGTGACAATGATGGCAGGTTGGGAAATCAAAGAGTGGGTGCTGGCTGGCTGCTAGGCTCACGCACTGGGCAAAAAATACCAATCCCCGTAACACTGGAGCTAACATGAGCATGGAACATGCAGCAGGGACTGTGCTTAGTGTTTAACAGACATACACGAATGAATGTGTTTAGTCTTGGTGACAACACGGTGAGACTGATGCTATTATTTTTCTCATTTGACCAAGGAAGAAACTGAGGCCCAGAGAGTTGAGTGACACACACACACACAGATACACCTGGGGCTGGTGGCAGGGCTGGGATTCAGACTCGAGCCGTTTTGCCCACAGCCTATGCTCTGAACCTCTAGGCTGTATTGCCTACAAGTGGCTTTTTCTGGTCTACCAGCATGATGGCATTTACAGAAAGACACACGCCTTAGCTGCTCCTCCCTGTAAACTGTGACAATACGTAGTCTCAGAGGCCAGGACTATGATTTGCATCTTATAGATGAGGAAGCCGAGACACAGGGAAGGTAAGAATCTCTTTCAAGCTGACGCTGGGTGGATGGTGGAGTGGAGATTGGAATTTCAGCAGAGCCCACCCTTAACCGACACAGGCGTTTATTACAAGTGGGGGGTGGTCCAGGTGGCGGATGTGCAGGCTGCCCAGGTGGTGATACAGGCGCAGGAGTTTTACAAACCACCCAAGCTTAGTGGTGGGATGTCAAACAATCTTCAATCAGTGCAACTCGATTCCAGGACACCATGCTGGGGAGCTGCTCAGACCTCACAGTACTCCCCGCTTCCCAGAGCTCCTCTTGGGGGCCCCTCCATGACGTGCCCTGCCTCCCCTTCCTCAGAGGCTTTCCCTGCCAGGGCAGGACTTGGCCACCTGGGTCCGTGGGTCTCAGTGGGTCCTCTGGATGGACTTCAGAGGGCCAGAGAATTGGAAAGGGAAAAATGACTTCTGTGTTCACGGATATTAACTGAAATCGAGCTTTTCCTTCAGTTGTATGTCACCATTAAAAAAGAACAGATAAATTCCTATCACACCCCATAATTGCAGATGCCTTAAAAGACCATTTATGCCTCTCACCACTTTGAAAATATGGTGCTTATTACACCTGCCGCCAGATCTTATTATTTAAGGCCTTAATAAAGAAGCACATACATTGAGGAATTATGAATTTGTGCATTTAGTTATTTTGATGCTATTTTTAGTGTAATTAGTACACTTTGCATTCCTGTGTATTTTTATTGTATGCATTGAGACACAATGTTCCCAGAAAGAGTCTATAGGCTTCATCAGCTTCCCATAGAGCCTCTGGTTCATAAAATATTTATAGCAATCCTTTGAGGTAGGGCTCAATTATTGTCTCGTGTAATTCTCTTCTTGCAGAAGACAAAACTCAGGCACAGAGAGGTCAAGAGAACTGCCCAAGGACACACAGTCAGTGAAGAGCCAGGATTTGAATCCAAAGCAATCGAGACCAGAGCCTGCCCTCTTGGCCTGCACACTGGGTCAGGCCCTGAGGCCCCTTGTAGGCCTCCAGATCATCCCTCCACCGGGAGGTCATTGCTGCTTCATCTCTGGGCAGTCCCCAAAGGACTCCAGCAAATCTTCCAGAAAAAAAGTTTTGAGTCAATAGTGTCTCCAATCCATAATGCCTTATACATCACAAAGACCCTTTTTCCCTGGCAGACTTTTCACAGCATTAAAAAAAAGGGGGGGGGGGTTGGGGGCTCTGCTGGAGTGGCTCAGTGGGTGAGCGTTAACCTACGAACCAGGAGGTCCTGGTTTGATTCCCAGTCAGGGCACATGCCTGGGTTGTGGGCTCAATCTCCGGTGTGGGGTGTGCAGGAGGCAGCCCATCAGTGATTCTCTCTTATCATTGAAGTTTCCATCTCTCTCTCCCTCGCCCTTCTTCTCTGAAATCAATAAAAATACATATTTAAAAAAGGCCTCAAACCAAATAATTTGTCCGCATCTTATAATGCATTAGTCGTGCATTTTAATATGGTGCTTATTACACCTGCCGCCAGATCTTTTGATGTTTCCCAGCATTTTTGCATCCCTTTGATTAGAACCTGGAGTAAATTAGTGTGGACAGGAATGAGGCGTTTAGTTTTGCGGGGAAGTTAATGGAGGCTGCAGGCGGTTGGTTCTGGCAGTAAAATGCAGGGCTGAAGGGCAGAGGCGTGGAGACCCTGGAAGGCCTGGGTTCCAGTCCTGTCCCACCTCCCAGCCCCCGTCTGACCTCATCCACAGAATAGGGGCAGAAAGGTGTTGTTAGGATTACGTGAGAGGATGTGTACTGTTGAAGGTCCTAGTACAGTGTAAGGACATGTTCAACAGTCATCCTCTCCCCAAATCTCAGGGCTAAGGCAGGGTAAAACAGGTATTTGCAGAATTATGTGCACCCCTATGTTCATTGCAGCATTATTCAAGATGGCCAAGACATGGAAACAACCAAAGTGCCCCTCCCTCGATAGAGGACTAGATAAAGAAGATGTGGTACACAGTGTATACACAACAAGATACTACGCAGCCACAGACAGGATGAAATAGCACCATATGCAACAACATGGATGGATCTGGAGAAAGATAAGAACCATATGATTTCACTCACACGTGGGATAGAAAACTGGAACTCCTGGGCACAAAGAGCAGTGTGGTGGTTGCCAGAGGGAAGGGGATGAAGGGGGCCTAACATATGATGATGGGAGATTTGACTTTGGTGCTGGGCACACAGAACAATATACAGATCTTAGAACATAGAAACTCACACCTGAAACTATATGATCATATTAACCAATGCCACCCCAATCTCTCTATATAAAAGCCTAAGTAACTGTTACCACCAGAATGACTGGAACAACCAGTCTACCAGTTACTATGATGGGCACTGACCACCAACGGGCAGATGCTCAATGCAGGAGCTACCCCCAGTGGTCAATGGGCTCCCATAGCTTCAGTGCAGTTAGGCTCCTGCCCAGCTGTCTGCCACTTTGGCACTGCAATGTCCGTGGTGGGGATGTTGGACTGCCAGTTTCAGTCTGATCCGGCACTCTGACATCCCTCAAGGGATTCTGGATTGGGAGAGGGCACAGGCCAGGCTGAGGGACATCACCTGTGCACAAATCCATGCACCGGGCCTCTACTAAATTTAATAAAAAGAAAAACAAAAGTCAAGCTGACCAGTTTAGAGACAGGTGAGACCCCTCACTCTGAGGAGTGCTTGGGGCACTGCCTAAAGGCAGTGGGTCAGCTGGTTTGGCCAGAGGTCAGCCTCTGGGAGTGAGGGCCAGATTAGAGCTATAGACTTGTCTCCTTTGGGGTGAGGAGTTAAAATAAAAGGTGTATGAGGGGGAGGCAGGAGAGGAGAGGAGTTAGTGGATTTCAGTGTCTGTAGATGGGGTCCTGCTCCTGCGGGTAACACAGTTCGATCCACGTTAGAGCTCTCCCACCCCAGCTCTTGCTACGTGTCATTCATAAAGGAGAGTTGGATCTCCCCACTCATCTCCATCCCTGCTCTTTCCTCTGATTGAATCTCTGATGATTCTAAACCCTAAAAGGTCTGTAGTTGAACACCAGGGCAACAGGTTGATGAACCAGAGCCGAGCCATGGTCAGAGCTGGTGGATCAGGCCCTCCTGCAGGTGCTTCTTGAGCCCACATAAATGGCCTCCTGTTCTTTATATTATTGTTAAACTGTGACAAGGGAGCCTGGAGCCTGGAGCCAGGAGAGGAGATGGTGGGCTCAGCCCAGGCCACTAGGATGCCAGGGAAAACCCATTGAACAGATCTTCTTCCCCCAGTGACTTTCCTCATGCAAAGCTGTCTTCTATTATTGCTGGGAAAAGGGTTTTTAAAAGAGGTTAACATGCGGTATAATGAATATGGGGTAATAATGTTCCTGGTATCAAATTAAAATTCTAAGAGTACCACATGAAACAAGTGCATTATGAGTACCCAGCATTACGTATTATTATTATTATTATTATTATTATTATTATTATCATCATTGGGCAGCTTGATTGCCTTTCAGACTTGGGAATAAAGAAAGAGCTCCAAGGCCTGCATTTGAATTGGCAAGCATCACCCTCAAAATGAGGCAGACCAGAAGCACCCCTGCCCACCTCAGGAAGGTTCTGGAATATTAAGAAATATCTTTATAATAAAGCAGAATGATGATGGAACAGCCTGCAGCACCGGTTTTGTGGAAGCAGCAGAAAAAGAGGGGTGTGTGTCCATTTGGAGTCCACGCTCTAACCCTGTGCTGTGTGACTCTATGGCAGTCATGTCACCTTTCTCAGCCTCCGTGCTGCCACCCTGGGGTTTAGTCCTGGTGAAGGGCTGTTGTGAGAGTAGGACTGTTGTGCTGTGCAGCTGTTGTGAGTTAAACTGAGATTACAGATCTGAAAGCCCTTGTAAACTCCGGTGGGCTACTGAGGTCTGGGGATTGAAGATGGTTAAAAGGTCTTTATGTTAATTTCTTTCCTACTCCTATCCCTCCCCCATTTCTGAAGCCCAGCTGCTATTTATAATACATACACACACACACACACACACACATATATATATACTGTATACACACACACACACAAACATATATATGTGTGTGTATATATATATAAAAGCCTAACAACCAGATGATTGGATGACCAGCCAGTAGCTATGACACACACTGACCACCAGGTGGTGAATGCTCAATGCAGGAGCTGCCCCCTGGTGGTCCGTGTGCTCCCACAGCCAACCTCCCACAGTCCCTCCCCCTGACTGGCCTCGATCAGCCCCAGTTGCCAGCCAGGCTGAGGGACCCAACCCGTGCATGAATTCGTGCACCAGGCCTCTGGTATTTAATCATAGCAACCCACATGTATTAAGCAACTATTAAGGACCAGGAATTATTTCACTCAGTTTTACTGTAACTTTAAGGTGGTAAGTACTGTTATTAACTCCGCTTTATAGACTAGGAAACAGAGGCTCAAAAAAATTGCTCATAAGAACCCCAGGCCCGGGGACAGACAAATGGCAGGGATTTAAACCCAAGTCTTTCTGACTCTAAACCTCTCAGTTCTTATGCTATATGTTTGTCTCTAAAATATTCCCGACAAGCTGCTCCCAAACTGTGCTTGAATACCTTCCGGGACGAGGGGCCCATTACCTTCCCCACCTGCCCCGATGAGTGCTGCCCTCTTACATATAAAGTATGATTATGCTGATATTATTATCTAGAGTAATGGGAGGCTATGCTCTCTTAAGGTCCATTCCAGAAACATTGCTTTCAGAGCAGGAGCGTTTACAGACCAACCCAGCCAGGCTACAGAAGAAAGGCTTAGAAACCTCTGTATGAAAATGGAACACTGTGAGCAAGAGGTGTGTGTGAATGGGGGCAATTAATTCTCTCTTGCCGATCGCTGTAAAAAAAACAACATTTGCTGGAGAGGAGGCATTTATTCCCCGCGGACACATGGTGGGATTTTGAAATGTCTCCACAGAAGGAAAGATGAGTGAGGAAATACAAATCCATTCAATGTGCAGGGCTAAAGCGAAAGGGGCTTCCATAAAAGGATCGCTAAACCATATCAAAGGCTCCTGAGGTCAGGGAGGGCTGTCGGAACACTACCAATTAGAGCTAAATGGGAAAGCGGCTTAAATCTCAAAATTAAAGATAAAGAGCTGCAATTAACCCATCTTCCAACCGAAAACACAGCCCTTAATGCTCAGAGTAATTTACTATTTCAAAATCGTGACCGCAAGTGTCTGAGGCTCCTGTTCAACAATACGAAATGAACAATAAAAGTCTCAGTGGGGCTCTGGGTACCAGGGCGGAGAGGGGGCGGGGGCAGTGCCAGCACAGGGTGACTCTGGAGTCGCAGCAGCTGACCTGGCAGACGCAGAGCTTGCCGCGGGAGCCGAGTCCGCAGGGCTCAGCTCTGTTTGCCAAAGGCCCGTCCCTCTGGCCAGCGGGAGCCATTTGCTTTGTGTCGCGTGGGCTTTAATAGGGTGGCTAACGCTGGTGCGAGAGGGAAAAAACAGCAACCAGGCTGTGCTTACCGGGTCCACAGACTGTTCCAGTGGGTTCTGCAAAGCAGAGTTTTGAGAATATTTCACAGCCAGGCCTTCACACAGACCACAGGCCAGGCCGTCCGGAGTTTTTATTTATTTTTATTTTTTTAATATATTCTATTGATATTTTACAGAGAGGAAGGGAGAGGGATAGACAGAAACGTAGATGAGAGAGACATCGATCAGCTGCCTCCTGCATGCCCCCCACTGGGAATATGCCCGCAACCAAGGTACATGCCCTTGACTGGAATCGAACCTGGAACCTTTCAGTTCACAGGCTGACGCTCTATCCACTGAGCCAAACTGGTTTTGGCCAACAGGAGTTTTTAAAGCTCCCCAGTTCACTCTCCTTGGCACAGGGGTGGAGAACCTAGCTCTAACAGAGTGTGGGCCCAACAAGGAAGAGAAAGGGACCGTTTGGAATACAGTCACGCCTTGATTATACTCAACCAACAGGATGGTACCTGACCTGCTGGCAGGGGGCTTGCCAAGGAGGAAATGGGTACATGGAAGCGTTCCCCCAGCGGGTGGGCTCAGGGGGAGCTAATAATGGAGCAGCTGTGTGGAATTTAGCCCCTGGAGAAGTCTCAGAGCAGAGAATGAGGCATGGAAAGCCCAGAGCTGAGGAGCGGGTTTCTGACCTGGCAGTGGACAGTTCACACACATGAGGTGTGTTGGTGGCTGGCCTGCCCTAAGAAGGATGTAGCGGGAATGTTTTTCCCGAGCCCTCTAAGTCCCCTCCTGGTCCCCACCCAGCTTCCCCTTCATTCTCCTTGCCTCTTTTCCCGTTGCCCGGGTGACAGTGTGGGGCATGGGAAGGTCGCCAGCTCTGCAGACAGACAGACGTGGTGACGCCTAGAGCAGCCACATACCCAGTGATCTTGGACGAGGCGCTCCCCTCTCTGAGCTTGCTTAGTTTCCTCCTCTGCAAATTGTAAATAGCAGGACTCACAGGGTCATGTGGGGGTGCACGGGTTCATCTCTGTGAGCCCCCGCATATGCCTGGCCCCGATAGCCATGGAGGTGCTGGGCCCTGCATAACCACCTCTGTGGACCAGCCCTCAGCACCCACCACGCCTGAGTGCTCTTCCCTGGAGCACCACCTTTTCCTGCCTCCGTGCTCCTGCCCAGCCTGGGCCCTCCTCCGGGAGCACCTCCTTGTTCCTCCCTTCCTGCCCAAGCCTCTCCTAGTTGCCCGATGCTGGGTTGGGTGCTAGACCTATCATCTGTTCTCCTTTCGCATCTTCTCCATCCTAGAATTTAGAGTTAAAACAGGCCTGCTTTCCCCTCTGACCGGTTCCTTCACCTCTGTCCTGAGCCCCTACTTTCCAGGGATGGTCACCTGCCTGATTCACACCATCACTGCCTCCTACACGGCAAATTCCACGGGGAGAGTATGTATGACTTTGGTCAGCCAGAGGACAGGATGGAGTTCCAGAAAAAAACATGCGCGTTGACACCTAAGTCTCTCAACAAGCCTGCAAGGTGGGTCCCATTTGTACCCTCACTTTACAGATGAGGAAACCGAGGCAGGGGTTAAGTTGCCTGTCTGAAGTCCAATCGCCAGTTCAGATCTGGGACTGGAACCCAGCAGTCTGGCCCCAGAGCCCTGGCTCTTAACGGCTGCAGGACACCTCCTTCCAGAGGGAGGTTCCGCCTTCCAGGTGAGGGTGACCAGGGAGGAGAAAGGGCCGGCCCAGGAGCTGGGAACGGAGACGCCGAGCCCGCTGCTGACACAGGCCTGTCCCCAGCGTCAGGGGCCTCAGCAGCACTGAGTTTTCTTCTCTCTTCTTTTCTTCTCATTGTGTGGACCAATGGAGATGGGGTCAGAGGTCGCTAACCACACACCCAGTCGGAGCGGCACCAGAAACTGCCCAGCCCTCCTCCAGCCCACCCTGAACGGGCACCTCCAAATCCAACAGTCTAAGTCCTGTAGACTTCCCCCAAACAGGAGGAGAGGCCCTGGGTATCTAAAGTCAGGTTGGTGGTGGCGTGAAGGAGAGCATCACACCCTGATCGGGGTCAGAGTTGCGAGAAGCAGAAGCAATGGGACACCTCCATCGAGCAGGACAGCTGGGGACACAAGCAAGAACGCCCATTGCTCAGCGATTCCGTGGCTGGAGCTTTGCTCGCTCAGCCCCGCTCTCCTCTTCCCCAGCCCATTTCTCATGGCTGGGCTGCAACCCCCTCAGCCTTCCACATACATGTCCCTGAAAGCACTGTTCACACTGCTGTAGCTCACTCCTTATTAGCCTGGGGACGGAGCACTTCCGGAGGCCTGGGCCTGCTCTGACTTAGCTCTGCCTCCCGGTGCCAGCCCACAGCATGCGCCAGGAGGCCCTCCATAAGCTGTGGCGGCGGCATGGACAGTGCCCCCTGAGAGTCAGCTGAGCCACCTTGGGAAGATCGCCTTGACCTGTGGGACTCTTGAATTCCAAGACCTGGCCCAGCCCTGGGGAGCGCCCCCAACCCCATCCTCCCACCTCACCAAACAATACACTCCTCCAGCCATTCGGTCCCACCACTACTATTAGCTGTGGGTCTTGGTGAGTCACTGAAGCTCCCACAGCCTCGGTTTTCCCGTCTATAGAAGGGGACAATCGCCTTTGCCTTACAGAGCTGGCTGAGGCTATCACAGGCTGCCGTTTAGAAGGAGCCTAGCACTGGGCCTGGTGACAGGAGAGCTGGCAGTCCCCGGTTCCCTGTTGGGGTCTTCCCTGCCAAATGTCAAAGCGGGTGGTTTTCATTTGGCCCCACTGGTGTCCCTGTCCCCGTCTCCCAGCCCCTCCACTGGGAGTGGGAAGAGCCTCGAACCAGGACCCCGACGATGTCCCAGCACCCCTGCCAGAGGGACGTCAGTACCTCCACGCACGGCCCCTCTGCACAGTGAAGCCCTGGCCTCCTCTCTGTCACCTCCTCTGGGAAGGCTAGCATCATGAAAGGGCCTCCAGGAGGAGGGGGGACTCGTGGGCAGAACCCCAAACTGCTGCTGATGGTGGTCAAGGTGCCCCATCCCGTTCTGCATCCCAGCAAAGTCCCCGAGGGTCCCCTGAGCTGCGGCTGCAGAAACAGTTTTCGTGGGCGAAGCTCAGAACAGGAGCCCTTGGAAAACCCAGAGTGGCTACAGGCCGAGAACCAGATGTTCGGAACAGAGCACAGACCGGCTCTGCTCCCCGGAGCGGCGGAGGAAAACACTAGTCCTTTTTCCCTCTTCCCTCAAGCAAAACACGAGCAGTGCAGATTTTCCAGGGCCCGGCCACCTCGGCCAGTAATGGAAGGCCTGCGTCTGCCACCTGTAACCCTGAAAACAAGGAGGACACAAAACTCCTCACAGTTATTTCCCAATTCCCGGGCCCGCCCTTTGAGTTTGCTTTCCCCTCCCTGATCCAACCGCCCTGGCCCTGCCACAGGGGTAAGTGGAGGCCATTCTTTCCTCCTCGTTTGGTGGGTGACTAAAGGGAGACTCAGAGAGCGGAGGTGATACAACATTCCTCTCTAGCTAGTGAGTGCTGGGCCGGGAGTGTGTACACATTTTACCATCCAAATAGTAACTTCCCTTTTGTGCTCTGGGCCCTTGGGGTGCAGGGAAGAGGGGAGTTGGGAGCGAGCAGGATTGGGGCCTTTTAAATGCCTCTTCCTCTCCTCGGCTGGAGAAAACGCACGCACGCCTGGAGGAGCCGAGCACTTGAGGAGCTGTCCAGAAGGCAAGCAGCATGCGATGGGAGAGACGGGGGCTGGTCACACGTGGGTTAATCTCGGGGCCTCTTACAGACTTAGAGGTATTTGTTCCTCTCACATATCAATGGGGTTTCCGCCTCAGATTTCATTGGGAGCAACAGATAAACCGCTTAAAAAATAATTGGAAACCAGTGCAACAAAGCAAGTCCGTCTGCGGCGCGTGCCTGCCGGAAGGGTTGGGGATGCGGCCCTGTGTTCCGTGCGGCGGTGCGACGACGAAACTTGCATGTCTAGAGGTGGCTGCCCGGAGGGGGATGCCTAGGGTGGGGCGGGGGGGGGGAGGGGAAAAGAGGAGGGGCTGTGCCTCTTTGCTGAATTTCGATTTAAAATCGTTAGCTATTAAAAATGGGCACTAGCCGAGAGCAGTTTGGCTCAGTGGATAGAGCGTCGGCCTTCGGACTGAAAGGTCAGGGGTTCGATTCCGGTCAGGAGCATGTACCTTGGTTTCGGGCACATCTCCAGTAGGGGGTGTGCTGGAGGTAGCTGATCGATGTCTCTCTCTCATCGATGTTTCTAACTTTCTATCCCTCTCCCTTCCTGTCTGTAAAAATCAATAAAATATATTAAAAAAAAAATGGGCGCCAGTCCCCGCAACGGTGGTGAGACCCCAGCAGCCACCACCCAGGACAGAGCTCTGGGGAAGGTTTTTTTGTAAGACTTGGACTCTGGGGGTGTAGCCCCCCAGGCAAGGCAGCTCCGGACCCCACGCCGATGTCCCTGTCCCTCAGGCAGTGAGTAATGGGGTTTTCTCTCATCCAAGCAAACCTGGTCAGACGTCCAGGGCCCCTCAGGTCAGCCTGGGACAACTGATCTGGCAGGCAGCTTAGGAGAGGCGGATGTTTGGGGACCATCAGACAGCTGCAGAGGCTGAACTAGCAATTTCCTCCTGGCGGCTGGACATGGGGTTCCCAGCAGAACACGTGGCGCCCAGGTGCTTGTGGGCAGCCCCTGTCACCTTTGACCCCCTTTCCCGCTGCTCGGCCTGCTCCGAGCCAGCACACACCTGCCTATACAGCGCTGGCAGTTCACACAGAAACCAGGGCCGGGGTCAGGTCACCAGGCCGGGCCTGGGATTGCAGGTGTCCCCCACCCAAGTGAAGGCGATCGGCACCAGCTGGCGAAGCTGACTATAGCGGGGAACACCGCGGCTGCCTGTTGGGATTTGTTAGAGGTTAAACAGGTACAGGCTCGGCTCGGCTCAAATGAAACTCGAACACTTCGGGTCGGTGTTGTCAATTCTCCCAACACAGGGAAAAAGGTAATTGTCAATTAACAAGCCCATCCACTGAGGCAGGAGGAAAATCAATAGCCTGGACCGGCGCAGAGTGTTCTAATGCCAGCCAGGATTCCGGGAACGGCGCCTTTCAAATAGGTACACGGAGTAATTGGCTTCTCCCTGGTGACCCGTCCCGCGGACTCGACGACTCTCCAATTAACATGTTCCGTTGACAGACACACAATTATTTGGGTTCACTGTGCCCCAGCCAGTGTTTGTTCAATCAGAACTTGCAAATACGTAGGAAGTGCACAGAATAGCAAATGCAGACTGGCGCTGGGGGAAGCCAAACAGCGAATGGGTCTTAAAGAAACCCCGGACACGGGATTTCCGTTCCGGAGAGTTGCCCTGAGTCCCAGCTTACACGCTGATCAAAACCCCTGTTCGGGCCGGCCCCTGCCTCGGCCTTTCCCCATCCCCTGTGGCTTGATGGCTCCTGTCCCCCAGAATCCATCAGAAACAAGGGGATCGTTCCCCTTCCTGTCCCATTCGAGTTGGAAAGTAGTGGGGTCACACCTTGGCCCAGGAGGCTCCTTTTGCCTGGAAGGCCATTTCTCATCTCCTCCACCTGAGTCATTCTGACCCATCCACGCCTCCAAATCCTCAGGGACTCTTTCCGGACCTCCTGGGACAAGGTCCTTTCCCCAGGCCCCATTGCATCCTGGGCTCGCTCCTCCTTACCATGGTACGGCCCTGGGTCATCCCGTTTCCTGCACCAAAGAGCGAGCCCTTTGATATCACAGACCAAGTATCCTTCATCTGTAAACATCAGCACTTAGCATAGAGGATGCTTAGCAAGTGGTTGTTGGATGGATGGGGTGGGGAGGGGTAGGTAGTGCACAAAAGAGTGGGCAAGTAATGGATGGATCTGTGGGTACCTGTAAGAACAGGTCGGAAAATAGGTGATGGTTGGGAGTGAAGGTGTATGTGAGGGTAGAGGCTAAGTGTGTGTGTGGGGGCTGCATGGGGATTGAGTGGGTAGAGTGGGGGAGTAGGTGGGCGGTGAATAGAAGGATGGGTGAAAAGACTGTTGGAAGGGTGGGTGGAGGGTGTGTGGCTCAGTATTTGGAAAGCCATTTAGCACAGGGAAGAGGGGTGTGGGCTCTAAAGCCAGATGTTTTGGGTTGCATCTTAGCTCTGGTATTTCCTGGCCAGGGGCACATTCATCCTTCTCCCTGAGCCTCAGTTTTCTTATCTGTAAAATGGGAATGATAATAATAAAACGATGTCCTCATTCCACACACACTTACGTGCACCCCTAGGTGCCAGGCACTGTGCTAAACCCTGGGGTCACAGTTGTGATGCAGACAGACCCTGTCCCTTCTCTCCTAAACCTCCCTGTCCTCTAGAGCAGACAGCCACGAGTGAATAATTTGCGTTAGTAAAATGTGCAGAAGTAGAGAAATTAAATGAACAAAATGAAAACTGTGAGAGCCGTGAAGGAGACATTCCTGGCGCGATGGGAGGGTGGGGAGCGGGAGGGATCAGAGACTGCTGCAAGGAGGAGCTAACATTTCAGCTGTGGCCCAAAGAAGGCTCCTCTAAAACAAACAAAACTGTAATAGAAAAAAGGCTCCTTTCAAAACAGCCAGCCAGCCAGCCTGACAGGGACCTCGGAATAAACCCAGCAAAGGACCTGCCTGGTTTTTATGGAGAAATTTATAAAGCATTACAGAAGGAAATAAAAGAGCTGGGCAGACAGACGGGACAATGAGATATGAGCCGGGAGAGGAGGTGAGAAAGGCTTCCCGGTGCCCACGCCAGGGGGACGCTGCACAGACGGAGATAAAAGTCAATGGGAAAAGCAAAGAACAAATTTAGATGCTGGGCTCTGGGCACTTGAGTAAGATTTCCTCTCTGGTAATGGCTGTACTTTCATGCCCACTTGTTACAAGCATAGCTAATGCACATGCAATTTTGTAGCCGGCTTTTTTCCCCACTTAATCATATAGCCTGGCTATTTCCCATATCATTAGAGTTTGGTAAGAAAAAAAAAAATGCTATAACGACGATTCTCTCCGAGGCAGATAGGATGGGTGTTTCCCTATTTTAGAGGCGGTGAGGGGTGGGGTAAGGAAGCCCACAGGCACGCAGCATCTGTGCCATGGAATTCTCACACCCACACTGGGACCCAGACGGTCCCCTTCATCTTGCAAATGAGGGGACAGGGTGCAAATGAGAGGGTGGGGAAATGCAGGTTCCAGTGCCTCATTCACAGGCTGGGCCTCCAACCTGGTTTCCAGCGTCTTGGCTCTAGAGCTGAGGAGGGGGCACCCGATGACAGTCCCCCTTTGTCTCCCATTGCTGTCACCGTGCTATGGGGAAGGACATCGATTTGGTCATTCACACATGGGTGCTGAGTGCCTGCTCTGCCTGGCATTTTGCTAGAACTTGGGAGAAACTGGGAACAAAACCAGGAGCCTGCCTTAGCCTCCCAGGACACAAACCACAATCGGCCCCAGGCTTGGCAGCGTAAAACAAGAGAAATGTGCAGTCTCACAGCCCCGGAGGCCAGCAGTCTGAAATCAAAGGGCCAAGTTGGTCCGAAGGCTGTGTGGGTTATTGTTAAGCTGATTAACATTGAAATCAAAGCGCTGGCAGGGCTGTGTCCCCTTCTTCCCCTCGGAGGGCTCTAGGGGACAATCTTTCTTTGCCTCCTCCAGCTTCTGGTGGCTCTCTCTTCCCCCATCTTCACGTGGCCTTCTTCCCCGTGTCCCTGGGTCCCACATCTCTTCTCTCTGCTGTGGCACCATTCATTGGATGTAGAGTCCACACACAATCCAGGATGATCTCATCCAGGATCCTTAATTCTGTCTACAAAAACTATTTCTAGATAAGGTCAAATCACAGCCACAGGGGCGGGTGTGGGACTTGGATGTGTCTTTTTGGGGACACAATTCGACACACCACACTGACCCACATTCTAGTGGAGGAAAATGAAGAACAGATCAAATATACAGTGGTACCTCTAGATACTAGTGCCCTAACATATGAGATTTTTGAGATACAAGCCGTCGAGCGAGCGATTTTTGCTTTGAAATACGAGCAACAGTTGAGATACGAGTAATCGTGTGGATCGGCCAGCTGCACACGACCCACCAATTTACCACGACTCGAGTGTCTCATAGTTTCCCACGCCTCAAGGTTACAGAACGAATTAAACTCGTATCTCAAGGTACCACTGTGTATGTATGTATATATATGTGTGTGTGTGTGTGTGTGTGTGTGTGTGTGTGTGTTTATGTATATGTATCATGTTAGACTGTAATAAGTGAAAAGCAAAAGGAAAAGGAGGGAAGGGAGAGGGACTAGGTGGGGGTGGCCCTGCAGTTCTAAATGGGAAGCTTAGGAAAGGCCTTGCTGTGAAGGTCACCTTTGACCAGAGGTGAAAGCAGTGACGGAAAAAGCCAGACAGGTGTCTGCATGAGAAACGTTCCAGGGAGAGAGGTAACACGGTTAAAGAGCGCCAGGAGGGAGCAGGCCTGGAAAGAGGGTGAGAGGAAGTCCGCGTGGAGTTGGGACCCGGCTGAGGGAAGGCCCGAGGAGCAGGGTAACTCAGGAGACAGAGGAGCCACCCGAGGGTTCTGAGTAGAGTGGCCGACCCAGCAGGGGAACGTTCACGGCCGCGTGGAGACCAGTGAGGAGGCAGCTGCAAACCTGCAGGCGATGGGCCTGGCCTGGACGAGGATGGCAACAGCTGAGGTGGAGAGGGTCAGCGGGATTCTGGGTACATCTTGGAGGGCAGTCGGGTGTGATAAAGAGAGGCGCCCCCATAACGGAAGGGATGCAGTTGCCATTGTCAGAGTGGGAGGAGGCCGCAGGGTGGAGGAGACTCCTGGGCAAAGTGAGGAATTGGGACTGGACATGTTGGGTGTGAGATGTCAATTGACAAGAGATGCTGGTTGGCGGCTGGGTATTGACTGGAGCCTGGGCTTTGGAGCGAGGTCCGAGCGGGAGGCAAACATGTGGGGCGTTGTCAGCACAGAAACGCTGTTTCAAACCGTGAGTGGAGGCACGGGGAGAAGAGGCCCAGGGAATGACTTTGACAAAGGACACCCCAACATTAAGAGATTGAAGAGGGGAACTGACAAGGGAGGCTGGGAGGCGTGACCAGTGAGGCAGAAGAGAAACCAGGGAAGCGAGGCGCCGTGGCAACCAAGTGAAGAGCGACTCGCCAGGAGTGATGCTGCTGCTGCTGCTGGTGCGCTGGGGGTCAAACCAGATGAACCCTGAGCTCGGAGGAGGGACTGCTGCCTGGGGTGGGGGCGTGGCAGCTGGTGGAGTGGGGTGACAGAAGCGGGGGGAGGAGAGGAACAGCAGGCAGGGACAACTTCAATAGGTGTTTTGCCCCAAAGGAGAAGAGAGACACGCAGTGGTCCTGGGAAGGATACTGGGTACAGAGATGTTTAAAGTTTTTCTAGGGAGGGAGGGATAACAGCACGTCAGGGTGCCGTCGGGGGTGATCCAATAGGAGAGGAAGCTGGCGTCGCGGGATCAACACAAAAATCTCGGGTCCACGTGCTCCCAGGAGCCCGAGTGGCTGGGATCAGAGCACGGAGCTGGGGTGGCCCTAGACTCAGGGACAGTCCCTCTGGTGACAGGAGGGAAGGCAGAGGACTCGGGCACAACTAGACAGTGGGGACCAGCGGGAGCTTGTGGAAGGTCTGCTCCAACTGCTTCAGCTGAGGGAGGGCTGCCGGAGGCCTGTTTGCAGCAAGAGGCGAAGGCAGGGCTGGGAGAGGTGCATGTGCTGGGAAAATACCCAATGGGACTGGGAGCAGCGGAAAGGGCTCGCGTGAGGGCTGTTCGCTAGGCGCTGGCCGGAACACGAAGGGGACCAACGAGTGGTCTTGAGCTCCTGGAGGGCAGGAGCCCTCTCTTGGGGGCTGTGCTCTGTCCTGGGCATGGAGCCTGGAACTTACTGCACGTTTGTTGATGATGGGATGAGTGACGGAGTGTGCGAGCAGTAGAGGAAGGGGCTGTCCTGACTGTCTGAGGGGTGTCTCCTTTGGCCACCGTCGCCGCCTCCTTCTCTTGGAAGCAGAAACAGACCCCGGCCGCTGTCAGCTTGGCCCCGGCCATCCTGCAGGACGTTAATGAACTCCAGGGTGTTCTAGCTGCTGTTCAAAGCGGTGGAAATCGAGCCCTTGTTCCTGACAACCTCGATTAGCGCCCGCTCATCTTGAGCTCCCCACCCTGACGAGGAGGCTGGTGCTGGGTGGCCAGCCTGTCTCTGGTCAGGTAAGAGCCTGGCGTTCCCAGAAGCCTCCTGCCTTCTTCGGCCCAGCGGGCACTCAGGGTGCTGGGTGTGCCCGGGACCCACAGTAAGGCGATGCCCTGTCCCCTCCCAGCCCATCCGGATGGGCAGTCTCCACTGGGCTCACTGCAGAGCCCCCACCCACCCACCACGGCCTCTTCACCCCATGTCCCAAGTCTCCCCCCCTCCTCACCCTCCAACTCCCCCTGCTCTTCCCCTCTGGGCCTCTGCTTTTTTAGGGCCCTTTGTTGCAGTTCTCACGTTTAGACCAAACACACCCTTAGGCTAAACCTCAAGAAGGGTCCGGGGGTGGAGGCCCAGCATCTGGTGTTTTGTCATCCATAAAGCCAGATGAATAATACCTCTCAAGGAATAACAATTCCATTCCTGGGTCTATCCCCCCAAAAAACCTCGAAATCGTTTATATGCAAAGATATATTCACCCCTATGTTCACTGCAGCATTATTCACGGTGGCCAGGAGGTGGAAGCAGCCACAGTGCCTCCTCAATAGAGACCTGGATCGAGAAGATGTACATATACGCAGTGGAGTACTACACGGCCATAGGAAGGATGAAACAGCGTCATTCACAACAACACAGATGGACCGTGCAGGCATTATGCGAAGTGAGATAAGCCAGAGAAAACGAAGAACTATAGGACTTAACTCATCTGTGGAACATAAAACTGAAACTTAGGATCACAAACAGCAGTGTGGTGCTTGCCAGAGGGAGGGGTGGGGGAAGAAAGGAACCCTAATATGAGGTGACAGGAGGAGATTTGACTGCGGATGGTGGGCACCTGGTCCTCTATACGGATTTTGTAAATTAGTCATCTGTGCCTGCACCAGCACGGCCAAGGTGAACCTGAGTGGGGGCGGTGGAGGATTGAGAAAAGACAGACAAGAGAAGGAAAGCTGGGTCTCGGTGGGACGCTGCCTCTCTGCTAGAGAATGCTAGCGACAGTGACACGGACTACAAGCCGGTCTTTATTTTATAGCAGATGCCACGAGGCAAAGTGAGGGCGTGGTCAAGATGTTTACAACATTCTCGTGGGTTTCGATCCCACTCAACTACATGCACCTGATCAAGCTTTGTTTCCTTGCAGCCTCTATCACTCAGGCACATGGGGCCACCTGTTCGGACCACAGGTTCAAGCTCACAACTGTAGCTGCTGCTGTAATTGTGCTGGGAGGGCCCTGCCCTCCAAGCTGGGACTTGCACGTGGCCATGAGAGGACCGTGCCCTCTCATTAGTCAGAGGCTTGAACCTGTCCAAACGCTGTAGCTGCTCTCCACAGTAATCCACCTATGAAACCTATATGTTCGTGTTAAGTAATATCACCCCAGTAAAATTTAAAAAATAGTAAAGTAAATCACTAGTAAGGAAAACACGCACACACACATAAAAACAACAAAGCAGAGGAGCTGGTATTTATTGAAGCAGTTACGTGCGCCCAGCACTTGATGCTTCCTGCAACCTCCACTACCACCTCCAGGCCCCTTTACAGATGGGGAAGCAGGTGCTCAAATGGTGAGGGAACTTGCTCTTAGGTGCTCAGCTGGGAACTGGCAGAACCGGGTTTGAATCCAGGCTCCTGTGACTCCCGGTTAGCTTTCCACCTGCACCTGGCACCAAGGCTGCTTTATTTCTCTTACGTACAGTATACCAGTCCTGCTAATTCTAGGCAGAAAGGGAAGCTGGGTAACGGACACAGCTATATGGAGGCGAGATCGATGGTGCCGTCCACCCAACCTGGAAGGTGTTGGGAGGCTTTGTAAGGAGGGGACGGGGCTTTTGACCTGGGAATTTGGAAACCAAGGAAGGCGTTGGAGGAGGAAAGGGATGTGATCAAAGCGGGAGGAATCAAATCAGAAGAGAGGAGGAGGACAGGCAGTATGGCAGCCCATGGGGAGGCTACTACACCAACTAGCTACTGCAATGGTCCGGGCAGGGCAGAGAGAAAAGGCCAGGGTGCACACAGGCCGGGAAAAGGCGAGCAGGCGGGCCCCCGTACCCCGCGGCTTTCTGCCGGTAAGCCACGCCATTTTCCACGAGGCAGCTGGAAGCGCTCTTGGGCAATCTCGTCTCCAAATGACGGCATTTCATTATAATTTGAGTTTTTCTTGGTCCTCATAAAAAACCATGAGCATCTTGACAAAGAGAAGCGTCTCTTTCCTCAGGTGAGGGGAAAACATGCCAGAGCTTTCTCCTCTAATATCAGCTAGACAAGGAGATGCAGCTGAACTTGGCAGAGCCTGCCGGAGCACGCTAATAGACTCGACGAGAGGAGAATTATAGACACAGCTCCGGAGGGCGGGGGGCAGGGAGCAGGAGAGGCCCAGGACTGGCAGCCCCAGGTGGGCTTGCAGGCTGGGACCAGTGTGGACAGCAGCAGCAGTAGCAGCAGCAGCTCCAGGGCCTTGGATGGGCTCAGGTTTGCATCCTGCTAGAAGCTTCTCTGCCTGGAAACCAGAGAGAAAGACCCCTCTCCCCCAGCATCCTTCCTGGTTGGTTTCCAGTGATCCCATTAATTGTGGAGGCTCAGGGGCTGGAATGGAATTCCTGGCGTTTCCTGCGTGGGAGCTCTCGGTGGGGGAGGGTGGAAGTGACCTAGAAACTTTCATCTAGAAAAAGAAAAAAGGAAAAAAGAAAGAATGCCATGCAGGCTTGACACTGCCATCAGAGGCCAGGAAGGGGTCAGGGGTTGCCGCAGGGATGCGCATGTTTTAAAACATTATTTCAGGCCGTCAGAGGTCCTGTACAACACTTGGCTCATTGTAAGAAGGTGCTGTGAATGTACAAAGCCAGATTATTTTCCTTCTCTGCCTTTAATGAAAGCCAGCTCGGGGCTCTGACTCACGGGCTTGAAACAGCTTTCGCCCGTTACAGAGGCTGGGGTTTCGGCGGCGGCACCGGCTGGAACTGTTCTCAAATAGGAAATCGAAGACCGGAGACAAAGGAGGGGAGAGGCGCGGGGAAGAGCGAGGCAGAGCAGGAAATAAACGCCGAGTTAATGCTCAGCGAGGGCTTCATGGCTGGCTCCCCGGGGGTGCCCCAGAAAGGCTGCTCAGACCCAGGAGTGGGGAGCAGGGGTTCTTGGCTCCCCACCAGCAGCCTCTTTGTCCCCTGCCAGCCAACCCTCGGCACCACGGGGCTGCTCAGCCCGGCTCCTGGCAGAGGCTCCGAGTCTCCAGCAGATGCCCCGCGGTGCTGAGCGGGAGGCTGCCACCTCCACGGGGCCCTGTGATCACTCAGAGCTCAGATGGAGGCGGCAGTGGGGCTGCCGGTCGCTGGGGCTGGGGGGCAGGGCTGGAGGTGGCTCCTCGGAGGTGCTCCCCGTTTCATCTGCCCGGCTCCCACCCCCCCAACCTCTCCTTTTCTCCGTCTCCATCTTCCTTTGAGTCTCTGGCTCTTTTTTTATCTCATTGTCTCTCAGCCTTTGTCTCCTTCCCTCTTTCTCTGTCTGAGTCTCTTTTATTCTCTTAAGAAAAATGGCTGAACTTGTTAAGCCGGAGATCAAACACCCCAACGGGCTAAACATGGGAGAAGAAAACACCGCTTTTAACAACTAGCCTCTCTTTCTCTGCGACAAAGCGGGTCCCCGCGGAGTGGACAGGCAGGGAAGGGGTGGGAGTGGATGAGAAAGATGAATGAAACCGTGTTATTTTCCTGGCCTGGTAATGGGGGCTGGCAGGGGGAGAAGGGCGGGGAGACCCCATAAGGACCGGATGCTCCTCTGACTCCTCTGACTGGGGAGTTCAGGACAACTGAGGGGTGGGTGGCAGGCAGGTCTGCAAAGGCCCCCAGTTCCCCGGGGAGTCAGGGGCTCTGACTTCCAGCTGGTCCCCTCTCCTTTACACAAAGTGAAACGAGACACTTATGGGGGTGAAGGACAAAGACAGAGACCCCTGAGCTGGGGACAGGGGGAATATCATTTTAATCCTCCTGACAGCCCCGTGAGGGGTATCATTCTGGCCTTAAAGGGGAGGCGCAGGTGGACGGCAGAATGCGTCCCTGCCTGGGAGGAGCGGGGCTGCTCAGCCTGTGCTTCCTCTCGTTGCGTTTGCTCCTGAGGCAGATGGAACTTGGCCCCTGGTAGGTTCAGAGCAAAGGTGACCGGGTGAGGTTGCATTTCCTTAAGCAAAAGGCCCCCAGGTGATGCTGGAGGGGACAGGAAGGAGGGAGGAGAGTGGTGTAGGAGCCTGTGGCAGGGCCTGCCTCCAGGTTGCCTCTTCGAGGTGGGTCAGCAATGCAGCTCGCCGTGCCCTGTCCATTAGAGAGATGGAAACGTCTTGTTGCTCCAAGGAGAGGGGAGGGAGAGGAAGGACAAAAGGACAGGCAGACAGAGAAGCAGTTTCCCCACCTGTCTGGGCCTCTTCCCCTCCCAGGAAGGACGGGAGAGAACATTTATGGAGCCTACTATGTGCCAGGGTGCTTCTCACCATCCCGACGCCCCCATCCCTGTTTCACAGAGAAGCGAGGCAGAGAGAGGTTAAGCAGTCTGCTAAGGATCACACAGCTACTGAGTGGATGAGCCGAGGCCCTCGCCCCCGCTATTTTTCATGGTTCCAGGCCCAGTGTGCGTGCCACCCGCCCCCTGCCCCCCTCCGTTCTCTAGGCCTGGAGCTGGGGGTCGGGGAGCAGGGGGAGGAGACGCAGTACCCAATCTACTCAGCCCCAAGGCTAGTTGGGAGCATTAGAGACAGAGCAGCCCCTGCCAAGCGGAGAGGAGGAGACAAATGACAGAGGCAGCCCACGCGGCAGCCCAAGCTGCCTCCTTCCCAGCACCCCACCAGCCTGGCGAAGTGTCATTTGTAATAGCAGCAGGCCTGTCTTGCCCCTCCTTCCCTCCCTCTCCCCCCGGCTCTCTGAGCAGACTGCAGAAGACATCTTCTCCAGGGAGCTGAGCATGGCTGTAGCAAGTGGGCTGAGTGGATAGGCAGGGGGGTGGGGGGCCACTGACTGTGGGAGGGGTGGGTGCTGGGCAGGGTGGGTGGTGGGCCATGACTTAGGGAGTCTGCGCTGTGGCCCCTGACTGAGGTCTGTAGGCCCCTAACACCCTGCACTAGGGTGTACTTTGGAAGCAGAAGGTGGGGGCTTCCACGGTGCCACCTGGACAAGCCCTGAGAGGCAGAGAGGTCACGGGGAGGAGAGGATGCGGGGGGGGGGGGGAGGGGCGGGTACAGATGAGTCCACAGATCATACTTCTGGCATCAAC
This sequence comes from Lasiurus borealis, assembly GCA_004026805.1. Taxonomy (NCBI): domain Eukaryota; kingdom Metazoa; phylum Chordata; class Mammalia; order Chiroptera; family Vespertilionidae; genus Lasiurus; species Lasiurus borealis. The sequence continues at coordinate 6,525 of PVJN01009226.1, read as the reverse complement.
ATGTGAACTGTGGGACAACATGTGACCCTGAGATACTCATGTAACAATAGCACCCACGGTGTGGCTCTCATATGAACCCCTTGCGTGGAGCTGACACACGGCCCATGTACACGGCTGACGTTCACCTCCGACCTGAGCCACCACTTCCAATTCTGACACGCTCTCGTGGGAGGGCCGCTGGGTTATGTGCTCCCAGACACTCAGCGTTTCAATGTGATTTACATGAACTTATGACTCAGATGTGGCTTTCACCTGTTACAGAGTTTTTGAACCTTTTAAAAATTTGCTATTTTCAAAATCAAGACATTTATATACAAAGTACAGTGGTACCTCGAGATACGAGTGCCCTAACATACGAGATTTTTGAGATACAAGCCGTTGAGCGAGCGATTTTTGCTTTGAAATACGAACAACAGTTGAGATACAAGTAATTGTGTGGATCAGCCAGCTGCACATGACCCACCAGTTTACCTCGACTCGAGCGTCTCATAGTTTTCCACGCCTCAAGGTTACGGAACGAATTAAACTTGTATAAGGTCCAGCTTTTCCCGATTCCTACTGGGCTTCATTGGCTGGCACTAAATGGGGCACCCCCTTCAGGCAGGGCAGGGCTCTGCCAGCTGACCATGAACTTGGTCCTACCTCCTTTTCTCATCCCTACCGTCCTTCTGGCCTGAGAGCCCCGGCGTTGGAGACCTGGGTCTGTCTGGCAAATGCCTGTGGCCTCATTGTTCCCTCCTTCTGGCCCTTGACAAAAACTCAGCAACTTCCCTGCTCAGGGAAGGAAGGGTGGAGGCAGCCTGCTTGAGATGAGGAAGACTTATTCAGGCTCTGTCTGTCACTGCCCTGCTCCAGATGACAGATGACATATTTCTCCCAGGGACACCCAGACTGGACGTGCCGATCCTGTAATTGTGGCAAATAGAGTCCCCGTTGCCTGCTCCTCTCGACTGTCCATCACCCCTCAGGGATTCAGCCCAGGCCATCCTGGGGCAAGGCAGCCAGGCTGGCCTCTCCACAGTGGTTGCCATAGGAACCAGAGCCGGGGCTGGGCTGAGGAAGATGGGGTCCTCCAGGTTGCGTCTCCGTTTTCAGTTCTGCTTAAGGAATGTTTGCAGAGCACCTGTCATGTGCGGGGCCCGGCATGACTTATGAAGAGGAGACGAAGGCTCAGTCAGTCTCTCGCCTTCAGAAGTCTCGGCTTCAGCCAGGAGATGAGAACAGACCCCATGTGACTTCACATCCGGCTGCTCCCGCTTCTAGGTGGGGAAGAGGCCTGTCTAATGCTGAGAGCCAAGGAGAGCGCTTCAGTTGCGGTGTAATCAGCAAGGTTTCATGGGAAATGTGACTTTTGAATCAGGCCCTGATGCGTTTCCATAGGGAGAAGGGGTCAGAGAGTGTTTGGGCTGGGGGTGGGGGTGGGGTGGGGTGGGGAGAGAGAGAGCAGGGGCAAGAATGCGGAGGTGGGCAAGTGCAGGGTAGGCAGTGGGCCCCACTTCGTATGGAGCACGTTCAGAGAGGCTGGTCCGCAGAACCTTAAGTGGCTGCTATTCCCTCTGCATCAAATAAAAACGGGGAAGATTAGATTAATTTCTGGAACGATGCAGAGACTAGAGAATCATTTAATCTTGTCTGCGGGCCTTCCCTCTGCCCCCTCACTTTTTATTGCAGCTGGGGGAGCGCCCATTGGGCTGAGGCTGGGGACGGCAGGGCTGGTGAGGGACAGAAGCCTGGAGGGGAGGCAAAGTCAGGTGGTGCGGATCCTTGGGAGCCAGGTAGCAGCTTTCTCAGCAGCAGGAAATGGGAACATGAAAGGGTTCTGGGCAAGAAGTGATATTATCAGGCTTGCTGATATTTTAGAAAGGTGGGGGGAGGGGCTGCTTAAAGAGGATGGCGAGGGGTGACAGGAGCAGGAGGTGAGGAAGGAAGCCTTCACCCAGGATCAGCAAGAGGAAGTGAGAGCGATAGAACGGGTGGCTGTGCACAAGGAGCAGAGGCAGGGGAAGCATTTGCAGGCCCCCCTGTGAGGCAGCAGGCCCTGCTCCCCAGGGAGAGTGTGGCCAGTGGCCCCGCCCAGCAACCCGGGGTGTTTGAAGAGCTGAGAAGGCTGCCCACCGAGGAGGACAGCCTTTCTCCGAGGGCAGGGATGACCCCATTCTCCGCAGGAGCAGGACTCTCGAGCATTGTGTACTTGACCTTCTGTGCCTCCATCTCTTCAACTGAAATGGGATACAGACAAACCAAGGGTGAGGGGCTGGGAAGCTGTGTGGGGCTCCAGGAAAAGTTGTTTCCATGATGCCCAGGCTGGCAGCTGCTACGGTTCTGGGCTCAGGCAGGGTTGAGGTCAACCCCTAGCTTTGCTCTAGGCTGACTGTGGCCTTGGCCAAGTCACCTGACTTCTCTCAGCCTCAATCTCCTTATCTGAAAACGGGGCTACTGATAATATTCCACTTGGGAGGGTAAGGATTAAGTGAGGGATTGCACTGGATGAAGTGCCGTAAGAGTGCCAGACACAGTAATTGCTCAGTATATATTGGCTATTATTAATTTTAATAGTAATTGGGGTTTTGTACTATTTCTTACATAATCTCTTACATAAAAGGCCTGTGGCCATCACACTGTAATAAAGTCACAACCAAATGAACAGTGGCTCTCGTGGTGGGCAGGGCTGGAGCTACTAGCGGCAGAGAGCTACAGCAGAGGGCCTACGAGCGGTGGAGGGTGAGGCAGCAATCTTTGAGCGACGATGGGTGGGGCAGCCAGCTGAGGCAAGCAGAAGTGAGCTACTTTCTCATGATTTCATGTGCGCTGGGCTCTGGTCCCATCTAATAAAAGAGAAACATGCGAATTGACTGTTCCACCGCAAGCATGCTCACCAGCCAATCAGGAGCGAGTATGCAAATTAACCCAACAAATATGGCAGCAGCCACAGAGCTGAAGAGAGCAGGAAGCTTGGGTTGCCCCTGGTGATGGAGGAAGTCAAGCTTCCTGCCTGCCCTGGCCAGCTATGGCCTCCACTCAAGGCTACAAAGTTTCAATTATAGAAGATAAATAAATCCCAGATACCAAGGCCTCCACTTGGGTCGATGGGGGGCGTGGGCAGCCTGCAAACCACCACAGACTTCTAACCCAGGCCATCTCACACCCCAAGGGAACTCCCACCCTGATCTGGGATACCCTTCAGGGCAAACCAGCTGATCCCCACCTGTGCACCAGGCCTCTATTGTATCTAATAAAAGAGTAATATGCAAACTGACCATCACTCCAACACACAAGATGGCCATCAAAAGATGGCCAGCAGGGGAGGGCAGTTGGGAGGGACTAGGTCTGCAAGGGAGTGCAGTTGTGGGTGATCAGGCCAGGAGGGGAGAGCAGTGGGGGACCAGGCCTACAAGGAAGAGCAGTTGAGGGCAATCAGGCCTGGAGGGGAAGGCAGTTAGGGGTGACCAGGTTGGCAGAGGAGGAAGGTTGGGGGTGACCGAGCCTGCAGGGAAAGACAGTTGTGAGGGGACTCAGGCTGCAGGGGAGTGCAGTTAGGGGCAATCAGGCTGCCAGTGGAATGGTTAGGAGATGATCAGGCTGGCAGGCAGAAGTGGTAAGGGGCAATCAGGATGACAGTAAAGGGAGCAGTTGGGATCCAGCAGTTTATGGCCTCTAGTTTATAATAAAAGTCCAGTTTTAATTCCTATTACAGAACTTTGGAATGCCATTTCATTATTTTCAGATGCATTCAGTGACCCCTATTGGACTACTAAAATATTGGTAGGAAGTCTTGGGGGCTTAGTCCATTTACACTGCTATAACTGAGCTCCTCAGACTGGGTGGCTGATACACAACAGAGTCTTATTTCTCACAGTTCTGGAGGCTGGGTGAATGTGTGTTGGGGGGTAAGGGGAGAGTCCAAGCTCAAGGCCTGGCAGACTCAGTGTCTGGTGAGGCCCCTCTCCTGGTTCATAGAACATGCTTCTAGCTTTCATCTCACATGCGGGAGGGGCAAGGGATGTCTTTCGGGCTCATTTATATTATGAGGGCACTGATCCCATTCATGAGAGCTCTGCCCTCCTGACCGAATCACCTCCCATAGTCCACCTCCAAATGCCATCCCAATGAGGGTTGAGATTCAACATGTGAATGAGGAAGGACATGAATATCCAGCTGCTACCAGGGCCTGTGTTAGTCACTGGATAATAATGAGTTATAGTTGCTGGCTCATTCCTCTATCTCAGAAAGTGCTTCTCAAGGGCTTAAAGAGTCCCCGCTACATAGTCCCCAAGAGACATTAGGATGCTAATTTGCTGAGCAAGGTTTTTTCTGAGCAGCAGGGCCAAGGTCCAGGGCTGGTTCAGAGTTGTCACTGCCCAGGAAGGAAAGGCATGGATATTCGCCTCCCCCAGTTCACCACACACCTACATTCCAGCTTCCCTGGGTCTCCACCTCCTCAAACCTAAACCACCTGTGAACTTGAATGTCTCTGGCCTTTCTGTCCAGGATGCCCTCTCTCTTCTCCCTTCCCGGTGAAATGCCCTCATCCTCCCAGATTTCCGCTGTGGTTAGCACTTCCTTATTTCTTTGTTGGGTCATATTTCTGGGAAGGTGCACATCCTTCTAGGGCAGCGGTTCTCAGCCTTTTTTTAATGCTGTGACCTTTTAGTACAGTTCCTCATGTTGTGGTGACCCCCAATCATAAAATCATTTTTGTTGCTACTTCATAACTGTAATTTTGCTACAGTTAATGAATCATAATGTAAATATCTGTTTTCCGATGGTCTTAGGTGACCTTGCTAGCAGTTTTCAACCTGTGGGTCGTGACCCACAAGTTGAGAACCGCTGCTGTAGAGCCTACGACCATCAGAAAACACAGATATTTACATTATGATTCAGAATAGTAGCAAAATTACAGTTAGGAAGTAGCAACGAAAATAATTTTAGGATTGGGGGTCACCACAACATGAGGCTGTATTAAAAGGTCACAGCATTAAAAAAAAGGCTGAGAACCGCTGCTCTAGTGTCTATTTGGGCCCTTCCGTGGGTCCGATTAAACTTTGAAAGCCTAGTACTGAGTGCAAAGCTTGGCAAAGGAGAAACACTCAAAAACAGTCATTCATTCATTCATTCATTCATTCATTCATTCGACAAATGCTGATCAGGCCCCATAGTAAGGACAAAAGAATGGTAGTGAATAAGACATACCTTTGACCTCAGGCAGTGTATGATCTAGTAGGGAAAACAGACATTAAACAAACACACATACAAGCAAATATACAATTACAACAGTGATGAACGATGCAAGGAAATAAACAGGAAGGGTGCTAGAGCATCTTGGACCCATGGCTGCTTTTAGACAGGAGATCAAGGCAGGCCTCCCCACGGAAGTACCATCTAAGCTGAGTCTTCAAGAGAGCGGCATTGGGAGGGTGCTCCAGGCAGAAGGCACAGTATGTGCAAGTGCTCAGAGACAGGAAGGAGCTCTGTGTGCGGTCACAGGATGAGTGGGGACCATGGTAGGCGAGGGGGCAGGGTGGTGTGAGGATTCGAGGTTTTATCTTTCGAACACCAGGCTACCATGGAAGGGCTGTAGGTAGGTTGTGATCTGTGTGGTTTCCATCAGCAGGAGGGGAGGTACTGCAGTGGTCCAAGCCCACCGTGGTGCAGCCCTGGGCTCAGGAGGCGGCATGGGGAAGGGGAGAGCTGGGCAGGGAGGGGCCCTGGAAGTGAGACTGAGGGTCTGGGTGTGGGATTCAAAGGAGGTGGAGAGTCAAAGTGTATTCCTGGAGATTTCTGGTGGAGGGGACCGAAGGGTCCGAGAGGAGAATGAGGAAGGGGAGAGGGCCCGTGTCTTCAAGAAGTGGATCTTAGAGCTGTAGCTGATGGTGGGCAAGGAAAGCAGAATGCTGGGCAGAGCTTGCCGGAACGGCACCATTGTCCTTTACATAAGCGCGTCAACAGCAGGATAAGGGAAAATGGAATTTGTTCAAGACTCGCCCGCATAAAGAATGGAAAGAGCCTGCACATCCATCAGTAGGGGGCTGGTTAAATATATGAGGGGGCCTCTCTAAACAGACTCCTGTGCAACCTTATAAAGGAACAAAGAAACTCGACAGGGATGGATAAAGAACTGTCTCCAAGATAACGCCGTGAAAAAGCAAGGCACAGCCGGTGGGCATTGTACGCAGCCATTTGTATCAGAATGGGGGAAATACACAAATAGAAAAATAAAAGTATGTGATGTAAGTGTAATTTCTTCTTGAATGTAAATCAACTGTCTCTGGGAGGCACACAAGAAACTGAGAACATTGGTTGCCTCGAGGAAGGAGAACAGACACGGGAGACTTTTCACTCGCTATCCTGTTGAGCTTTTGGGATTTTCAATCGTGAAAATGAACCAACTATTGAACAATTAATAATTATCATGAAATACTATATCCCAGCTTATTTAACCAGCTGTTACACAAAATGTGTAGATCTGAAGAGCTACTGTCAGGAAGGACTTCTGCCCACTCTAAGCTTCCCCTGGCTGCCTCCCTC